>PVKY010000880.1:0-38516 GCA_004027775.1 Bradypus variegatus
CATCAGTGAAATACAGTTTGAAACAAGAAGTCAGATAATTCCAAGTGCAGGGCTGCTGTGGGGAAAGTGGACCTTCATTGCCCGCTGATGGGCAGGCAGACCAGGGCAGCGACCCTGCTACTGAGTACACATCCCAGGGAGACACACACAGGAGCCGGGAGAGCCAGGCATGGGAAGGTCATCCCGAAACAGGCATTGGAAGGTGCACAGAGTCCGTCACTGAGACAATGGAAAGATGAGGCCGACGGACATGGGCACGCCACGCAGACTAAGTAGCAGTAAGAAGCAACAAACTCAACTTAGATTCAGCACACAGAGCATAGTGTCTGTGCTGGTTTGTAAATATTAGGTCTCCCAGAAAAAGCCAAATTCTTTGATGCAGTCTTGTAGGGGCAGACGTATTACTGTTGGAGCCTATTGGTTCAGTGTTTCCATGGAGATATGACTCAATCAACTGTGGGCCAGACATTTGATTGGATAATTTCCATGGAGGTATTATCCCACCCATTCAGGGTGCGTCTTAATTAAATCACTAGAGCCATATAAAAAGCTGACAAACAGAAGGAACTCAGAGCAACTGAGAGTGACATTTTGGAAGAGCTGCAGCACAGACAGACATTTTGAAGACGGCCGTTGAAAGTAGCCTTTTGCTCCAGAGAAGCTAAGAAAGGACAAATGCCCCCAGAGCAACATCTTGGAGTACGCCATTTTGAAATACAAGCTAGGAGCTAGCAGATGCCAGCCACTTGCCTTCCCAGCTAACAGAGGTTTTCCAGACACCAATGGCCTTTCTCCAGTGAAGGTACCCTATTGTTGATGTATTACCTTGCACACTTTATGGCCTTAAGACTGTAATTTTGTAACCAAATAAACCCCCTTTATGAAAGCCAATCCATTTCTGGTGTTTTGCGAAACAGAAGCATTAGCAAACCGGAACAGTGTTGAAAAAAGAAAACAAAGCACCTAAGAAACAGAAGAGCTATAGAAACAACCATTTCCGTGCATTAATAACCCACTCACACAAATCAGCACCATATACAAGGACACATACATATCTAAAGACATGTATCCAAAATATTAAGAGTGGGTGCTTTGTGGAGGAAGGGAGGTGGGAGTGGGAAACCAGGGATGAAGGTGGAGAAGTTAAATTATAGTGTGAGAACTTGTGCTGAGGTGGGGAAGGAGCAGCAGAGTGGGCTTCACTGAGAAGCTACAGGGAACCTGGCCAGAGGAGAAGAGTTTTCTGCTCAGACCCATAGCGTTGGGCACTCGAGACAGGAAGGCCAGTTGGAGGAAAGGCTCAGGGATGCACCACACTGGTGCCTCAGGGAACCCAGGATGCTCATGGAGAGGGACAGGCGTCACTGTGGTTTTCTCAGCCCGTAAGCCCCACCGTCTCACATGGTGGTGTCCTGCCCCTCACAATGCCTCTGGGCTGCCTGAGACACTGGGTGGTTGGGGAAGGAGCTAAGACTTCGGAGTCAGACTGGCCTGAGCTCCCCAATGGGCCCATCGTGTGACCTCAGACAAGTCACTTTTCCCTCTCTGAACCTCAGTTTCTTCTTTTGTACAATGGAAATAATAACAATACCTACCTCAGAAAGTTGTGGTGAGGATGAAGGGAGATGAACAAAGTACACAAAGTCCCTGCACATGGAGCTTATATTGCAGGGAGGGAGGCAGACAAATGAAGAGATATTGTGTTCACTGCTCTACTCCCAGGACTCAGAACTGTGCTTGGCATGTTGTAGATGCTCACTTAATATTTGTAGAATGAATGAATGAATGACAGCCATAAATGCTATGGAAAGAAATAATGTAGGGTGAGGGGGAGAGGGAGAGCCCACAGGAGTGCTGGCTGGTGGAAGGGGCAGTTGTTGTTTTAGTCCTGGTGGTCAGTGAAGGCCCCCCAAGGAGATGAGATTTGAGTGAAGATCTGAAAGAAGGGAGGGAATAAGCTGGGGGATGGGGGTACCTGCGGGTAGAGTGTGCTAGGCAGAAGGGAGCTTGGGGAACAGTGAGGAGGCCAGTGTGGCTGGAAAAGAGTAAGGGACAGAGACTGGGGTGAGCTGACGCCCCCCATGGGGGGTGGCTGAGAGTGTGGCAGAAGCCCCTTCCCATTCCCAGCACAAAGTCTAGTCCAGAGTCAATGCTGCTCGGTCCTTTCCCAGGCAGCAGACTGCTCCTCAGCCCGGGGCCAGCCCCTGACAACAGAAGCTCAAATGTCTTGCAGGAATTGAGTGCTCCCTATGTGCCAGGCCCTGGTTTTCTTGGCATAAACTCACAGATCCATCACCAGCCCTAGGAATCAGTACTATTACCATCCCCAGTTTTCAGAAGAGGAAACTGAGACTGAGAGGCAGCTAACCTTGGGCCGGAGCCGGGTTTGTCTGATGCCAGACCCTGGCTTGCTCCTACCACATTGTCCTGGGATTCTTTGTTTATGGCCTGCCTTCCCCTCTTGGCTGCAGACGGCCGATCTCATTCATGGTTTTATTTTACTCCCAGGGTCCCATATGTCAAAATCTGTCTGAGGAGTGAATGAATGAATGAGTCCACCGAGCTAGCCCCTCCCGGCCTTCCGGGCTCAGTTCACGCCCTGTTGGCATCACGAGGTTGAGCCGGAATGGGGAGGGCCTGGACAGAGGAATTTCAAGTGGCCCGAGGGTCGGGAGGTGGGAGCATGAGAAGGGGGGAAAGCGAAAGTGAAGGGAGCCAGGAGCCCCTGCAAGGAGGCGCAGACAGGGAAGGAAACCTCCTGGTAATAATTCATCAGCTCAGGAAGCAGCAGCCTGGCCCGGGGCTGCGTGTGGGACAGACCCTGCGGAAAGGGGGCCGCTCCGGCTCCTTCTTCTCCTCCCCAAAGCCTAGCATGGCCCGGGTCATGGTCAAAGGGGAGGGCGGTGTGGAGGGGGTGTGGGGAGCCAGGTGTGAGAGCTGTGAGAGCAGACTCTCTCAGACCAGCCCTTGGGGCCTGAAGACTTAAGAGAGGCCGCTCTCCCAGCAGCCGAGGGAAACTCCTCGCCCTCCCTCTTACCCCCCCCCACCCATTCAGCCCTTTCTGGCTTGGGTCAGGGAAGCCGGCAAAACACAGCATGACAGAGCTGGGAGGCACCTTCAAAAAAAACCGAGGCTTGGAAAGGGAGGCAGAGCCAAAATCCACCCAGAAGCCTTTCGACTCCACTCCGGCTGCCATTTGGGCTGAAGAGAAAGTTGCTTGGCCAACCCCCAGGACGGAGCTGGGAAGCAGGCATGAGTGAGATGGGGACCCCAGGAGCCATCATCAGCTCAGTAATTCTTCCCAGGGGCTCTGAGGAGGAGGAGGACATAGCAGCCTGAATTTACATGAGGTTTCCCAAAGGAAGGAACAATTGGGCATAGAGGGAAGATAGTGTCTGTATGTGTGAGTGTGTGTGTGTGTGTGTGTGTGTGTAGGTGGTGGTAGTGGGATTCAAACAGAGGGAACAGCCTGAGGTTGGGTGGGGTTCAGAGGCCGGGAGACTGCAGTTGTCCAGAGTGGGATTGTGGGGAATGAGAGAAACTTGCATTTTATTCTGCAGGGGTGGGGGGGGGCGGCGGCAGTGAAGTTAGCAGGGCTAGCGCCATCCCACCCCCTCACCATTTGTAGGCTGAAGGTGAGACCTCTCTCATTTGTAAACCCGGGTAATCCCCGGTACTCACCACTACCTCGGCTCAGTAAACTACCCAGCACAGAGTATGGCACACAGTAGGATTGCAACCAAAATGCCAGCTCTGTGAGGGAAAAGAATTCGTTTTGTTCACATCTGTTTTCTCGGACCTAAAAAACACGCCTGGGACAGAGTAGGGACTCGGCAAGTATTTGTTGAATGAATGGATGAATGAATGGCGCTACTGGTGTTCGTGTGTGCTTTGTTTTTGTTTTGTTTTTAAAGTTTGCCGGCAGGGATGTGACATCGTCCAATCCTTACTGGGAAAGATTTCAGCCTTTCTCCAAGGGTTCTTCAATGACACCACGACCGCCACCCCCTGTTTGTGCAAAATGCAGATTCCTGGGCCCCGTTCCAGACCTGCTGAATCAGAAGGGGGATTCGGGAATTTGTAATATCAAAAGCCCCACTACCTCAACTCTTACGCACGTGCAAGTTGCAAAACCACAAGGATAGAATTTCAGGGCGGGAAGACCCGGGCTGGTTTCTCTGCGACCCTCTTTCCGAATGAGGGAACTGAGGCTCAGAGAGGCAAAGGGACTTGCCCGCGGTCGCCCAGAGGATCTAGTCTGAAAACTACGAGTCCGAACGCCCGGTCAGCAGCGAGCCGGACACACTCCACCCTACCCACCCCGATCCCCGGACGGGCAGCCACCTCCCGGGCGCCTTTCAACCTGGGGTACGGGACGCCGGGCGCGTTGCCATTGGCCAGGGCGCGGTGGGCGCCTCTCCATTGGCCAGGGCGACGTCCCCCGCCCCCGGCCGGGGCGGCCTAGCGCTTGGCCCCTCCCCCAGCTATAAGGCGGCGGCCGGCGGGGCAGTGGGAACGCGCGGGAGCGCACGGCGGGGCGCGGCATACGCTGGGACGCGGCGCACCGAGGGACGCAGCCGGGTGCCCATGGCGTTCGCGCTGCTGCGCCCCGTCGGCGCACACGTGCTGTACCCGGACGTGCGGCTGCTGAGCGAGGACGAGGAGAACCGCAGCGAAAGCGACGCGTCGGACCAGTCGTTCGGCTGCTGCGAGGGCCTGGAGGCGGCGCGACGCGGCCCGGGCCCCGGAGGCGGGCGGCGGGCGGGCGGCGTCGGGAGCCCGGTGGTGGTGGTGCGGCAGCGGCAGGCGGCCAACGCTCGGGAGCGGGACCGCACGCAGAGCGTGAACACGGCCTTCACGGCGCTGCGCACGCTCATCCCCACCGAGCCGGTGGACCGTAAGCTGTCCAAGATCGAGACGCTGCGCCTGGCGTCCAGCTACATCGCGCACCTGGCCAACGTGCTGCTGCTGGGCGACGCGGCCGACGACGGGCAGCCCTGCTTCCGTGCGGCCGGCGGTGCCAAGAGCACGGTTCCCACCGCCACAGCCGACGACGGCGGCCGGCAGCCGCGCTCCATCTGCACCTTCTGCCTCAGCAACCAGCGCAAGGGGGTGAGTGCGCGGCGCCCCCGTACCGCAAGCTAGGGGATCGGTGGGGGACGGTGCGTCTTGGGGAGCAGAAGAGACAAGAGACCCTCGTGTAGCGTGGGGGAGGCGGCGTCCCCAGCCCAGGGCTTGGTGTGGAACCGAACCGCTTGCTTAATGTCCCCTAACAGAAGGATGCAGGGAAGCCCAGCGCTCTGGCGTGATTTAGAGAATGGAAATTGCTCATTAAGGGACACCCCCTCCAACCAAAGATGTGCTTGGATGTCCCCCTTCCCGGGAGAGGGCATGAGGAAAAAATAACGGAAACCGTCATTTATTGAGACCTTATTGTGTGCTTGGTGCTCTCATCCTCATCTTTTTTGTTTGTTTGATTTTTACTTTCACAGGAACACTGTTAGGCAGATAAAGTTATAATACCCATTTTATCACTGATGAGGATCTGAGGCTCAGGGAGGTGAAATTTCAGGCCCACATCTACTCAGCTGGGAAGCCAGCATGCAGGCTTTGGGGTGGCTGGGTACGTGTTGCCCTGAGCCATCCCTCACCTTGACTCAAGGAGACTGAGAAGAAAAGGGGACACACACTCCCCCAACCAGAAAGCTGGTGGGCAGTAGGAGTGGAGAAGGAGGTCCCCAGAGGGCACCCAGCCCCAAAACGGATGGAGTTTTGGAGGGCACTGTTGGATCAGTTGGACAGAGCTGGGGTTTATTTAACTCCTGCCATATGTACTAGGTAATCATGTGGACCAGGCTGGCAGGGGATGGATGGTGGCTGAGTAGTAGCAACACTGCAAAAGCTGGTTCTCCCTCCTGCCCAGGACCTAGAGAGCCTGCTTCATCCCCAGCCTTTCCCCCATTCTGGCCTGGGCTTTTCCTATGGCGAGGACGCCTTTCTGTGCGACAATTTTGGATTCCAGCAGCTGCCATTTACATCTGGGGAAACCAAGACTGAGAGAATCCTGACTGGCCACAGCATAACAGTAAAAGGGCCTGGGGGATTAGAGTCAGGCCGTCTGATTTTCCCAGGCTTTGGTTCTTGCAGCTGCGCTAGGTCTGCTGCGCCACCCTGTGTCCTGGTCTCAGACCACCCCCTTCTAGCTCATCAGACTCCCCAGCCTGGCCTCAGTTTCCCTGAATCAGTCTTCCTAGTCTCGGACTCTTAAACTGCACTCCCAGACGTGGGTCCAGTCAGTGCCCCGGCTGGACTGGGGAGTTGGGAGTGGGTCTTCAGGCCTCCAGCCTGGGATGTGAAAGGCTAACTGGGCCCTGGTGGTCGTACTCCCTGACCACCTTTTGTCCAGTCGTTGGGTTCAGCAAACCTTAACTACCCAACGGCTGCCTTAGTTTGGCACCAGGAACAAACCCAAAGAAGCAGATTGTGGGGTCCCCAGTAAGGAACCCACAGTAGGGTGTCAGGGCCAGGGCAGTGAAACAGAGATAAGGTTGCTGTGGGGTGATGCTTGCTCTGATGCGGTGGGGGTGGGCACAAAGGGACTGTCAGAGCCCAGAGGTGGCTATGGGGGGATCTCTGCTAAATTCCTGAAGGATGCTGAAGCGTGGAGAAAGGCAGATGGAGGGGTAGGGAAAGGTGTTCTAGAAGCGGGCTACAGCAAGAGCTGGGGTCAGAAAACATGACCTAGAGAAGGAAACAGAAGAGGGTGAAGGTGGCAGGAACAGAGGGGGAGGTAGAGGCTGACCAGTGAGGTTGATCACAGCAATCTTGATGAAGCACCTTTTCTGAGCACTCGTCACAGCCTTATCAGTAAGCTCCCTCAACAACACTTTGTTATCCCCACCTGCTTAGGGATGCTGTCACTGGTCCAGAGAAACACAGGCAGTGTTGGAGGCAGGATTCGAACTCAAACCTTCCTGACTGGGAAGTGGAAAAGGTTGAGGTGGGAGGACATTGTAACTGCAGGCATGCAGGAGAAGGCATATCTGCCACTTGCCCTCCCCCACAACAGGTAGGCTGGGGGGCTTCTCTGAAGGCCTCAGACCTGCCCCGTGCCTCACAGGGCCTTTCGTGGCCCTGGCTGCCTCCCTGGGATCTGTCTATGGGACCAAGAACCCAGCCAAATTTGGTTGCAGAAGCCATGTGCTGTCATCCCCACAGGCTCCCCTGGGAAATAAGCGAAAGGGGTGATCCCAGCCAGCTCTGGCCCCTCAAAGCCTTGTCTGGAGGAAAACTGGCTGGCTTGGGGAGCCCCTGGGGGACTCCCTCTGAGCTTTGGGGGTCAGGGCTCCAAGACTGCAGACCCTATTCCCTCACCCTGAGCCACTGCCTCCCTCCCATCCCAGCTGGTCTGGAGTTGGAGCTGCCATGGAAATACTTCCCTGTAGTATCTTCCAGTTTAAGGAAAGGTTAGGTATGGCCCTTTATGGTAGGTAGAATTAACAAGTGGGAGATGGGAAAGGGGTTCTTGTCTGTGCCCTGTTTTCCCTTTTGTCATCTGGGAGTGGAGGTCGGCAAGGATCACCTTTCAAGGCCCTCCCCAGTTTATGTACCCAACTTGGGGAGCAGAGATGGTACAGAAGGGCGGATGGGGTGAGGAGGTGCCATTGCCAGGTGATGTTGATAATACTTATAAACATTTATTGAATGCTTACTGTGTTCCCGGCACTGTGCTGAGGGCTTTACTGTGTTAACTCATATTAACTCTGTACATAGTTGGGGAAACCGAGGCTCAATGAGGTGAAGTCACTTGCCTGAGGTCCAATAGGGAGTCAAGTCCAGGTCGATCTGACGCCAAAGCCCACCTCCCAATCAGGGTGATTCCCAGAGACCCTTGGCACTGAGTTCCTAAGGGACAAAGAAACTGGGGCCTGGGCAGAGCCTCTTCTGATCACTCCTAGCAGTTTGGCTTTATTTGCATTTGACGACACTCTAGGCTGACAGTAGAATTGTTTTGTCCCCATTTCATAGGTGAAAAAACTGAGGTTTTAGGGAACCATCAGTCCTGGTGTTCTCGTGGGACCGGGGTCTTGGATGATCTACAGACCTTGGGTGCTGGTGGTTCTCTCTGTCCCTGAGGACTTAGAGTGAAGGGGTGGGAGGCCAGTTTTCTCTTCCTCGCCCCAATGCCGCACCTCCCTCACCCTGCTCCCTTCCGCCCTTCTCAGCCCCTCCTGCCAGAGTTTGTCTGAGAAGCCCAAGCCCCAGGCTCTGCTGGGACCATGGCCTCGGACCTCAAAATAGCCCTGCCTGTGAATGAACACGCTGTCCCTGGGCCGGGAGAGCCTCGAGGGAGGCTGGGCTCACATCTGGATGGATCTGCCCCAACCTGGGCCCGGGGATGGAGGGGGGCAGGGGCCGAGGTGCAGAGCTCCCAGATGATCAGCTTTTTCTCTAGACGGACTGAGAACGATGCCCGATCCATCATTTCCTGACTGGGCCCTGGGGACAGCAGGAGGGGATATAAGCATTTGGAGGGGGATTCAGACCCCACCGTGGCCTCGAAACAGGACAGATTGCTAGATGACATGGATTTCTAGCCCAGCTCTTTACCAACTGGCTGGGTGCCTCTGGGCCAGTCACTCAACTGCCCCAGGCTTTAACTTCTGTGACTTCCCTCATTTACAGGGTTATGAACCCCATGTGTCAAAACTCAGACTATCTCTGGGAGAGGCAGGTAGAGACGGCCCTTGGCTCCCACAGGGTGAAGGACCAGTGATTTCAGGGGCTGTTCCCGTTAGCTCATCTTCCATGGGCACCACTCTCTTCAAGCAGCATTGTTTGGTGCCTGCTGTATGCTGGGCCCTGGACTGGGGCCACAGAGTGAAGAACTGCTTTTCCCTGCCACCCCCTGAGCTCCCAGCCCGAGGCAGGAACAAAGGAGAGATTCTGTCTTCCCCCTCTGAGTTAGTTTATCCCAGTGCAGTGTCCCCGGGAAGGCAGAAAGTGCTAGGCTAATGCCGGAGTCTAGATACCTTTCCAGTGAGACTGGACCAAAGAGAGTGTTGCTGGCAGGGGACCTCCCTGAGTGAAGGCAAGGGGATCAGAAGTCCACAGTCTGCTTTGGAAGGTAGCACTGGGCATATGGTCAGGTAGTGGAGAGAACCCCTGTGGGGTTTGTTTGCTTTGCCCTTTCACATAAAATATTATGTTTTAAATTGTACTGGATTTTTAGAAAAACAATAAATCACATGGGAGAAGAAACAAAAACGATAATAAAAGTAGAGGAGTAAAATAGTTTCCCTCCTACCCTGTTTCCTGGTCATCAAATTCCCCTCCTTTGAGTACACCCGTTAGCAATTTCCTGTGTGCCCTTCTCTAGAAGTCTCAGTGCACAGAGGTGTTCAGTCAGTTCTGCACCTTGCTTTTGTCCTCAAATGGTGTCATCTCAGCAGTCATTCCCTATCACTCCATAGTTTCCTCTGCTCTCTGCTACAGAGAACTTTATTGTGTGGCTGAACTGTGGGTTTTTTTAATGAAGTCCCTTATTGCTGGACCCAGAGGTTAGTTACAGTGTTCGCAGTGACCTGATCTAACCTCCTAACACTTCTTTCTCCCCTCCCACAGGGTGGCCGTCGTGACCTGGGGGGCAGCTGCTTGAAGGCGAGGGGGGTGGCCCCGCTTCGAGTGCCACGGAGATGAGTCTGAGGCCCTGTGGCATTTGCTCCAAGCAGAACCCTGAAGAAGGAGGCCAGAAAGCAGGCACTGGCTGGATAGGGGGGAAGACCCCAGGAGCAGAACCCATCCCCCACTCTGTGTAGGGGCCAGGGGACAATGGCCTGGGCCCATGACCCTCTGGGTAGGGCCCCTGGGACATCCCAGCCCCACCCTGGAGCACTGTGAAGACCCATCCAGCTCAGCCCAGCCCTGGCTGAGCAGAGACGAGGCAGAACTTTTGGAAAAACAGAGACTTTTGGGACAGAGGTTGTGTGTATATGTGCATAAGTGTGTGTGTGAGAGAGTTGGTGAGTTTAAAATAAAAGGTATTTTTAAATAAAAAGATGCTGTTCCCAGCTGAGGAAGAGAAGGACCTGGGGACCTCGCAAGTCAGAGGTGGCCCCTTTTCTGGACCTAGGAAGAGGCACAAATGTAAATTGTGCTGCCCTGTGCCCTGGAAGGGATGGGGTCTGGGGGAAGGAGAGGAAAGCCCCCTCTGTGGAAGTAGAGAGAGCCCGGTTTTCCATTTATCACATAATTCTGAACAACTGCTAGGTGCCTGGTAAGGTTGGTAAAGGAATGTTAATTTTGCTTATTTTTGAATGAGGAATATATTTACTCACATGGTTTAAAATTCAAAAAGGTACAGGAGGATAGCTGGTGATCAAGTACCCAGTTCTCCCTGCAGGCAACCTCAGCCGCCAGTGTTTTGTTTTGGTTTGGTGAATTCCCCCATTCCCTATGAATAATCAAGCAAATGTGGAAGATAGATACTTTTTTCTTCCACTCTTCACACACATGGTAGCACCTTGTACACATTTTCTCCTCCTTGCTTTTTTCCCCCTTAATATAGCTTGGCTGTCATCCCAAGCCAGTACATAAAGGGTCTCCTCATTCCTTTAGTAGCTACTTGTTATTTCATTTCTGAATTTATTTTAGCCCATCCCTGTTGATGGGTTTAGGTTGTTTGCTGTCTCTTGCCATCACAAACAAGGCTGTGTATACATGCAGTTCCCTGCATGTGCAGGTGACTTTGCTGCAGGGGTGTTTTTGGCTGTTCATTGAGCACCTGCTGTACGCTCCGTGCCTGCTATACACTGTGACCCCACGGCAAGCCTGGGGTGGATGTGGTTACCCTGTCCTAGCTGAGATGACTTGGAGGATCAATGACACCAAAGGCACACAGCTGTCATGTTACAAGGTGAAAGTTGACCTGGGATCTGTCCACCTTAAAGGCCCAAAGCAAGCTCCTTCCCCTGCCCTGGAGAGACCCAGCCCCATCCCACCCGGTTGCCTTGATTTTTCTCCTAGCAACCCTGAGAGGTGGGAGCTGGGGTTTCCCATTTGAGGAATGAGCTAAGATGTTGATGGCACTGCTGGTCCGTGGAGCCAGGAGGGCGTGGCTCTTTCCAGCTGGGGCTCTGCCCCCTTGAGGCCAGGATCAGAGACGCTTGGGAGGGTGGAGAGAGAGGAAGGCAAGGAGAGGGGCTGGGGAGGCCCCAGAGCAGCCCACTGTGGCCTTCCTTTCCTCACCAAGGGATGCCTATATGCCCAATTTTAAAATTTATTTATGTAACACTTATTTAGTGTTTACTGACTGATGTCTGGCTCTGGAGTCCACACATGTTCTCTTGGCTCTGCCCCCTTGCTGCATGTGACCCTCTGGCTGGGCCTGAAGTGGAGCTGCCCATTTTGAGATCGACAGGCAGATCACCAGGCACCTTGTGTGTGCCAGTCTCCGTGCCGGACACCAAGGAGGCAAGCAGGACTGACCCGTGGGCCTCGCTAACAAAACCAGAGGCCCAGGGAGAACTAGGGCCGTCCAGGTTGGGATGAGCTGTGCTGCATCTCGCTTAACTCCTTGGGTGTGAGACGAGGAGGCAGGAGGGTTCCGAGGAGCCGGGGTCCCTCCCAGGAGAGCTTCCCAAGTGTCCTCTACTTCATTTCCCCCGTGTTCCAAGGACAGTGGCCACAGGTCCCTGTTCGGGAGCTTGTTAAGAAAGCACACTGCACTCCCAGCACCTACCCTGGTCCAGGTACAGGCAACCCCTGGCAGAGCCACAGGAAAAGGACTGCGGCCTTGAAACCCAAGAGTGGGGGCAGAGCAGACACTTGCTGCTCCAAGCTGGAGGCCCACTTCTGCCACCAGATTTGCTGGGTGACTCCTGAGAAGTTGCTTGACTTCTCTGGGCCTCCCTGCCCTGTCTCAAACCAGCAAAAGGAGCTGGGATAGAAAGATAATTCTTAGTTTTGCTTTGTTTTGTTAAATAGTTTCTAATAGACCATTATGTGTCAGGTAAATAATTCACATTGTACCAAATGGTATGCAGTGATAATTGAGCTCTCCCTACCCCTCCTGCAGCCCCTCCAAAGGCCACCATTGTTTACAGTTTCTTGTGTGTCCTTCTAGAAATGCTCTATACTGATTACCGTGTCTGAAAAAATATTTATAGGTCTTCTGCCTATGTTTTCATTGTAAAAAAATTAAATGCTACAGAAGTCCCTAGAACTATCACCCATCCCAAAGACAACCTTGTTACCACTTTAATCCTGCATGGTCTCTGTTAAATGCACTTAGAATGCGAACACTTAGCGTTTTCAGAAACAATCATTTACAGCGTACCAATTTAAAACTTTTTATCGAAATATTAGACATATTCAGAAAAGTACACATATAACCAGTGCACAGCTACTTGAATTTTCACAAGCCAAACACATCTGTATACCCAGCAGGCAGCTCAAGAGGGACCATGATAGCAGCATCCAGGACAGGAATCCCTCCTGCACTCCTTTTTTTTTTTTTCCAAATGCAATTTTATTGAGATACATTCACATACCATATAATCATCCAAAAGGTACAATCAGTATCATCATATAGTTGTGCATTCATCACCACAATCAATTTTTGAACATTTTCATTACTCCAAAAAAAAGAATAAAAATAAAAGTAAAAAAAGAACAGCCAAAACATCCCATAATGCCTCTTCCCCCTATTATTCATTTACTTTTTGTCCCCATTTTTCTACTCATCTGTCCATACACTGGATATGCAAAGATGATCTCTGAAAGATAAAGGGATTGTGAGGAACAAGATTTTCACAATCACATGGTCATGTCAAATAAGCTATATAGTTACACGATCATCTTCAAGAATCAAGGATACTGGATTGCTGTTCAACAGCTTCAGGTATTTCCTTCTAGCTATTCTAATAAAAACTAAAAATAGGATATCTATATAATGCATAAGAGTTATCTCCAGAATGACCTCTCAACTCCATTTGAAATCTCTCAACCACTGAAACTTTATTTTGTTTCATTTCTCTTCCTCCTTTTGGTCAGGAAGAGTTTCTCAATCCCATGATGTCAGGGCCAGGCTCATGCCCAGGTGAGTCCTTATACTGAGCTTTTTAATTGTACTATCTTTGAAATAGATAGTACCCTGACAGAAGGAAATAAACGGACATTAAGTCTCCTTCCCTCCCAGACACTCTGTTACAATTCTCAGAGGCAATAACCATTACTAGGTCTTATGGATTCTTTCGGAGATAATCTTTCATATACAAGCAAATTACAAATAATGTTTCCCCCACAAGTGGTAGCACTTCACACACTCTTTCTGCACTTGGATTTTTTTCCCCCTTAACAATACATCTGGAAGATCCCGTTAGCATATACAGAGCTGCCTCGTGTTTTTTTCACAGCTGCATAATGCTCCACTCTGCACATCTTGCTGCCTGCTGTCTTCCTTGAGCCTCGTTCCTGGGTAATGGACAGCAAATGTCCATGAGCTCTTGTATGCTGCAAGGGCAGCCCAACACATGTGACTCGGGAGAGGCTCAGCTATGGACCAGTACCTCCTTCTCCCTCCCACCCCCTCACACCAACTCACACTATCCACCTTCAGGATGGGCCAGCCAAGCCAGGCTTCTGCAGGCTCCCTGAGTGAGGCTGACTTGGGGCCAGAGGAGTACGGGAGCCCAGGAAGGAGAAACCCAGGACCTCGGGGGGGTGAAGGACCAACTGCGCCACCTGGGAGCCTGAAAGGGAAGCTAAATTCCAGGCTGCACCCTCCATCCAAACGCTCTTGGACACAGGCAGGAGATGGACCTCAGAACTCATCATTTCACAATGAGCCTGAGCCAAGAGAGAGGATATGATCTTCCTAGGTTCCCCCAGTGAGGCCTCCTACTGGGCCAGGAACCCTGGTCTCCCACCTCTTCAGGGAGGGCTCTCTTCTAATTTCGCAGCTGCAAGTAGGAAGGCCTCAGAGGTCACCCATGGCCGTTGGGAAAACAAAGCCCAGAGAGGGACAGCGATGAACCCCGTTGGCACAGCATTTGGAGCTGAGCAGGGCTGAGAATGCAGAACTCCTTTCTTCAGCCTGGGCTCCCTGGCCAGGTTACACTCTCCTCATTGTCCCAGTCCACTTCCATTCATGCATCTCCTGTTAGATTCAAAATTAAAAACACCACAAAACAGTGCTGAAAATGTTGGCACATTTAGCACAATTGACTCTTAACGCCCTCACAGGCACATGCACAAGGCAGTAACATGAGCACATTCACTAACTGGAGGATTTACAAAATTGTCAGCTCAAAGGATGTATGTGTAAAGTTGAGCATCTTCATTCAATCATGTTTTCCTCCGTCGGCTACTATGTGTTTTACTTCACGTAGGAATGATATCAGAAGCCTAGAACTGGTCAGCTAAATGCAGTACATGACCTTGGGCTGCATCCTGGACTGGAGGGGAAACATACTATAAAGGACACCATTGGACTATTGACAAAATTGGGATGTGAACTATAGATTAGATAAAAGTGTTGTCTCAATGTTAACTTTTCTGAATTCGCTAGCAGTATTGCAGTTGTGTAAGAGAACAGCCTGGTGCTTAGGAAACACCCTGACGTATGAAGGGGTGGAGGAGCATGACGTAGATCATGTATCCTAAAATGGATCAGAAGAAACCATTCTCTGTGAAAGACAGAAGGATAAAGTAAACGTCTCAAGCTGTTACAAATGAGTGAATCTCATCTAGACACATACCCCAAGGAAAGTAGAGACTTGAATAGATATTTGCACACCGATGTTCATAGCGGCAATGTTCACAATTGCCCAAAGGGGGAAACAACCCAAGTGTCCGTTAACAACGAATGGATAGACAAAATGTGGTATACACATACAAAGGAATATTATGCAGCTGTGAAAAGGAACGAAGTTTTGATACGTGGGACAACGTGGATGAACCCTGAAGACATCATGTTGAACGAAATAAGCCAGACACAAAAGGACAGATATCGTAAGAGTTCACTTACATGAAATAATTAGAATAAGTAAATTCATAGACTCAGAATCTAGAATATAGGTTACCAGGGACTGGGGTGGGGTAAGGAGTTGGGAGGTGATGTGCATTGGTACAGAGTTTCTGTTTGGGATGATGGAAAAGTTGTGGTAATGGTTGGAGGTGATGGTAGCACAACATCGTGAATGTAATTAACAACACTGAATTACATATTTGAATGTGATTAAAAGGGAAAATTTTAGGTTGTAGATAAGTTACTAGAATAACAATTTTTTAAAAAAATCATAGATGTGTATAACACAGTGAACCCTAATGTAAACTATAAACTATAGTTAAGAGTATAATTATAAGATTGTTTCATCAATTGTAACAAAAGCACCACCCTAATACAAAGTGTTAATAATAGGGAAAACTGTGCATGTATGGGGGGTATATGGGAACTCTGTATTTTATGCATGACTTTTCTGTAAACCTAAACTTCTTTAAAAATTAATAAATTATTTTTAAATGGGTGAATCTGGGTAAAGAGGATATGGGAGTTCTCTGCACTATTCTAGCCACTTCTCTGCATGTTTGTAAATGATTCTGTAAAATGGAAATTAAAAAGAAGTCGAGATCTTGGCCCACTAAGATATGAAGCCTGCCAAATGGTATCCCGGCCCCCTTTGTCCTTGGCTTCAGCTGATCCTACAGAAGATGGGACACAGCCCGGTAGACGCAGGTATCCTTGCCCACTACTCTCAGGCCCCCAAGCCCTTGGGAGGCTAAGGTGGTCCCAGCCCCGGAGGCTCCTGCCACTGTGATTTATGTCCCTGTGAGCCTCAGCAGCTGTGAGCACGGGTCCCACGGGGCGGCTGGCTGGGGGGCTGGGAGGTGGCATTTGCTCCACAGCGTGTCTAATCCAGACCAGACCTGCAGACCCCACGGGCCTGGGATCAGGCTCCCAGGAGGCTAGGGTCAGAGGGCAGGCCAGCAGGGCCTGGAAACTGGGGAGGGGCTGGAGGTAGAGCAACTGCAAGGCAGGAGACCTGGGCCTGGCCTAGCTTGGCCACTGCTCCTGTGTGACCCGGGGTAGGGGTCTGCCCCTTCTGTGCCCTTTTTTCTTTATCTCAGCACAGCCTGCACTTGGTGGACTAGAACGGACTTTGTGAACTAGGATGGCTGACTTCATAGAAGGAAAGGCTGGCAAAATTTAGGATATATATTTTTTTAATGCCCAGATCCTCCAGGCTTGGAAAACTGCCTGCCATTTTTACCATGTGCCAGAACATATATGAACTGATACAGTCTACTCAAATTTTATTAAGTATATGCTATTATTGTCCCCATTTACAGATGAGGAAACATGCACAAGAAGTTTAAAGAACTTGCCCAAGGTCACAGGGCAGCTGGTAAGTGAGCAGATTTGAATCAGGTGTTCTGGCTGCAGAGACCCACATGGCCTCACCAGGTACTTTCTGATCTTGGGAAGGCCCAAGGGGACCTGGATTCTCAGAACAAGACAGGAAATGGCGTATCCCTCACCCCTGCCTCAGCACACCCAGAGGAGCCCAGGGCCCAGTCTGCTCTTGGAATGTCTAAATGGAAGGGCCTCTGGAGCCCATCACCCAAACCACTCACCAGCAGGGAGCCCAAGGCCCAAGGCAAGTGAGGTGCATCCCCCATGTCACACAGTGAGTCAGAGATAAGCAAAGTCAGGTCCCAGGTGTATGGGTCACTGGTTCCATTCCCCTAGAGCAGTGAGAACAAGAGCGAACGTGGATGGGGACTCACTTGTCTGAAATGCCACTCTGCTGGATGTACATGGATGGCCTCATTTGACCTTGCAACAACCTGCACATCCAGGTCCTGCTGTGGTACCACTTCATATACTGGAACACCAAGCCCATGGCCACATGGCTAGACAAAGGCACAGCTGGGATTTGAACCCAGGTCCTGAGTGCTGTAGCTCATTTCCTCCTCCCCAACCCAAGGAGGCAGGTGCTGTCATCATCCTCATGGCTCTCTGAGGCCACACTGCCACTGAAAGATGGGACCAGGATGGGGAACCAGGCCCACTGGGACCAGAGCTCACACTCTTCCCCTCTCTGCTCTGCTGCCTCTGTGCTAAATGCTGTTTGGAGCAGGAGGGAACTCTTCCCCAGGCCACAGAGCTGGGCCCTGAGCCCCAGTGAGTCCTCTGGGAGTGCCGTGCCAGGTGCAGGCCGGGGCAGGCAGGTCTCCCCTCTGTCTTGCCCACCTGGCAACTCCAGTGCCGCGTACGGTGCTGGAGTGTAGTGGGCACTTAGCAGATGCTTGCTGAAGGACCGAGAGGCTTCGTGCTGCCTCAGTCTGCACAGCCACCCTGCCAATTGCAGTTACTCATTTCACAGACGGAGCTCAAAGAGGAACAGTGGGGTTCCACAGTCAGTATTGCAGAGACAGACCTCGAACCCGGCTCTGCGGTTCCTCCCTGGAAGCTTGGAATATACTGGCAACAGGCCTTTAACTATGGAGGAGAGAGGGATGGGCCTAGGGCCTAGGGAGGGAGAAAAGGCTCCGACCAGCTGAAAACTCTGTGGGAATGTCTCTGGCCCCCCAACCCCACCCCACCCCATGCCTCCCCCACGCAGTACCCAGGGCAGGGAGAGGATGGGGTCAGGGAGGCGGGCCTTGGGCTCCCACGGAGCACACCCCCTCATGCCTGTGGCAGGGTGACTAAGAAGCCACACTGTAGCTGGGGCCTGTCTTCTGCTCTCTCTACCCCCTCTCCTCGCTGTGCACCCCCACACCCGCCCTCCCCCTGCCTCTCCCTCCCCTCTCAGCCCAGGCCCACCAACTCCCCCGCCCCTGGCTCTCAGAAAGCCCTGGAAAGGCCGCTTTCTTTGAGACAGGAAGGTGTCCTCAAGTCTAAGGAAGGAAAAACAGTCAAGCTGAACCCACCAAGACTGTCTCCAAGGGGCCGGGGCTGGCGCCTCGCCAGGGCTGACATCACCTGGGAACTGCCGTGGCCACAGCTGCAGCCCGCCTCCTGGGGGGACGTGATTTTGCTATTTAAAATAATAATAATAATGATAATAAAAAAAAAGAAACTTTTCCAGTCTGGTGTTTTTAAATGTGCTTTTTATAGTGGGCCCTGGGGCGTGGGCGTTTTGTTGTTCTGGTTTCTCATACCGCAGACTGCAGCCGTGGTCACCTCCAGCACATTCCTGGGGATCCTGGGCGGGATCCCCTTCCCGTCCCTGACCCCCTCAGATTATCTTTTATCCATTTAGATACGTTTTCCTTTTTCCTTTAAAAAGATATCGATAATATTTGGCCATGGCATCAAATTCAAAAGAGACCTAAGGACATTGGGTGAAAATTAAATCTCTCTTCTCACCCCTCAGTCATCTGGTTCCATTCCCTGAGGCAACCACTCTTTTATTTTATCCAACAAAATTTTCTACAGTGCTTACTGTGGGCCAGGCACTCGTCTACGCAATTATCTAACATTAACTCATTTAATCCTCACGTAAACCCTGTGAGGATTTCCACTTGTTATTTTCTTGTGAATATTGTCAAAAATATTCTATGCATACAGAAGCAAATCTGAGCTATATTCTTTCCCCTCCCTTTAAAAAAAACACAAACAGAAACTTATTATACACCTTGGTCTGAACTTTGCTTTATTTACTTTACTTACTTAAAAATTTATCTTGAGAATCATTTCCTGTTGGTACAGAAAGAGATGCCTCAGATATCTTTAGAGCTACATAGTATTCCCTTCTATGGACGATGAACATAATATAGCTAACGAGTCTACTCTTGTGGGTCAATAAGGATGTTCCCAACCTGTTCTCTTATGAATAACGCTGCAATAAATAGCCAACCCTTTTTCTAAAGCATCAGTTCCATAGTCAAAAATTCTCCATCTTTCTCCCTTGTATACAGAGGGGAGTCTTAAATTTGGGAAGTAGCAAGGACCCTTCTAGGACTCTGATGAAAACAGTGGATCCTCTCCCTGAGAAAAGCTCCTGGACAACCCAGCTTCATATGGGGTTCGGGGACTCCTGGAAACTCCACCCATGGATGCGTTAATGCCAAGACCCCTCCCCCTCTGTGTGATGTGCCCTTGGCTTTGCCTTTGGACTGCTAGCTCTGCTGCTTCTGAGTTATGTGACTTTGGACATCTTGCTTAGTCTCACCAAGCCTCGGTTTTCTCATCTCTAAAATGAGACCAATTATATAACCTTCCTCATACGACTGTGAAAAACAGATCAGACCATTGTCTCGGCAGAGTTTAGCACAGTGCCTGGCACACAGCAAGCCCTCAGCCAGGGCAGGCTATTGCTGCTGCTGCTGGTGGTGGTACTGTTTCTGCAACATAAAGTCTCAACTCATTCATTTATTCAATGAGCATTTATTGAGAACGGACCGGGTAGGGAACTGGGGAGATGAGAGAGAGAAGCAATTAAAAACATCACCAACCCAGGCGGCCTCGCATACCACTGTGCTCAGGGCTCTGAGGGTGGAAGATGGCCGGGGGTGGGGGAAGCCCAGAAGGGGCAGGAGCTAAGCCAGCCTGGGGTGGGGAGGGTCAAGGAAGGCTTCTCAGAGGAGTGACTCCTGGGGTGACTTTTGAAGGATGGAGAGAGGGGCCTCCAGGAAGAGGAGAAGGCACATTCACTGGCTTGGAGGAGAGAGAGAGCCTGAAGCAGCAGGAGGACCTCAGGAGATCCTTGAGGCGTGAGGTTTGGGGGTGAGAAGAGAAGAAGTTGGAGCAGGCTGTGGGGAGCCATGGACGGGCTCTCACCATGGGAAGGACTCATCAGATCTGAGGTGGAAAGAACCACTGGCAGAGGCCAGGCCAGCAGGAGGCAGGGAGGCCAGTGGGGGATATTTGGATTGTCCACAAAGAAGGATGGCCTGCACTAGGTAGTCATGGAGGTAGACAGAAGAAGGTAGCAGCTTGGAGAGACAGTCAGGAAGCACCGTTGAGATAACTGCCCCAGTGGAAAGAATGACTGGGTGTGGAGAGCAAGAAGAGTTGATTAAAAATAAAAGGCCAATTCATACCCCTCCCTTGCTCAGCCCTCCAACAGCTTCCCATCATCCGTACAACCAGAACCAAAGTCTTTCCTGGCTTGCAAGCTCTGCTGAGGCCTCATATCCTGGCTCTCTCCCTCGCTCTCTGGGCTGCAGCCATGCTGGCTTCCTTACTGTTCTTAGAACACACTGAACACACTCCGGCCTTGTGGCCTCTGCCCTTGCGGTCCCCTCTGCCTGGAATGCTCTTCTTCCAGATATCCTCAGGGCTTCCTAAATCCCTTCATTCAGTCCCGACTCAAATGTCACCTTCTCAACGAGGCCAGCCCTGACCACCCTAGCTGAAATAGGCCCCCTCCACCAGTCTTTATCCCCTTTCCCCTCCTTCATGTTTTTTTCTGACAGTTACCATGACCTGACGTTTTGACATTAATTTATTCATCTTTCATGTTGACAGCCTATCTGCTTCGACTGGAGTAGAAGCTCTAAGAGGGCAGGGACATTGCCAGCATTGTCCACTATATCACCAGCTCACTGCCTTTTGGATAAATTAACTGATGAAGAGTGTTCTTCCAGAGAAGGAGGAGGAGGCCTGTGGAGAGAGACCGAATCCCTGCACAGCTGGGGCACGTCCCTCTTGCCCAGCACTTATCTACTCCCATCCTTTATCCAACCACACTGGACTATGCCACTTCCCTGCTTTCACCCAAGCAGCTCATCTCAATGGAAATACTATTTCTTCACCTTACTTGTGTATCAAAATCCCCTTCATTTAAAGGAATCCCAGACAAATCTTCACCCCCTCTCCAAATCCAATCTCTCCCCCTTTCCAACAGTCCCATGACACTGTGTGTCTGCTTGCAGTTAGCCAGGGACAGAAATGTATCTCGAAATGGCTAAAGAAAAAAAAAGTTATTGGCTCCAGAAACTGAGTTCAGGGAGTCAGGGAGTCTGATTCCAGGCATGGCTGGATCCAGGCAACCATATGATATTATGAGAACTCCTCACTCTTGCTCTCTCTCCGTTTCCCTTCCCTGCTTTCCTTAATGTCAGCTTCATACTCAGAGAGCTTCTCCTCTTTTCATGGCAAAGATGGCTGCCAGCAACTCTGGATTATGACATCAATTTCACAACCTCTTGAGAGTAGACTTTTCTCCAATAGCTCCAGCAAAAGCCCTGGGTGAGGCCTGTACTGGCCTGCCATGGGTCACATGGCCAACCTTGAGCCATTCACTATGGCCAGAGGAATGAAGTGTTCTGATTGGCCAGGCCTGGTGATGTGCCTGCCTCTGAAGTCAGTGTATGGTTTGCTTTGGCCTGAGCCACAAGGACAAAGAGTGGAGAAAGGGTGGTTTCCCACTAAAAAAATGTGGGAATGGCCACTGGGCAGGCAAGGACCCAGACATCACTCCAGATGCCTCTGCCAGAGCATTTACTCTGCTCTCCCAGGATCTTGCGTTATTTTGGTAGGCTGTGTCTTCCCCGTGGATCTGTGAATTTCCAAGGGGTGAAGTCCGGCATCCAGGGTTGGTGCTCGATAAACACCAGTGTCGTCCCCCACCCTCTGTCAGGACCCTGACAGGTTAACATAAAAGGGCTGCAGGTCCTTTTTGCATTTGGCCTGTGACTTGGTCAGCTTGGAGGGTCCCAAGCAGCAGATGGGTGCAGTGGCCGGGGCGGAGGACCCAGCCCTCTGACACACGGGATGTCTCCTGCTACCAGGGGATCAAGTAGCAGGAGATCCCTTGTTCTTGGGCCTGCTCATTGTATGGCCTTGAGAAAGCCCCTTCCCCTTTCTGAGCCTCAGTGTTCCCTTCTGTTAAATGAGGGATGGAAGAGGCATTGGACCTGAGAGGCATTTCCTCCTTCTCAGCCCCTCACGTGCCTCTTCATAGTTTTTTCCATGTCTGGGTGCCACCTGTGCTGCCAGTTACATATTTTTTTCTTTAAATCCACCCTCTTTTTAAAAGCATAAATATATTCATTTCAAAAGGAAACTTTAAGTCCCTCCATAAATGGAAAACCAGTATCTCATGCCATAAATAGAAAGCCACCATAAAAATAAGTACAATGAAAACAAAACAATGTCATTAAATTCTAGCCAGATCCTGTTGCCTGCCAAAGGTTATGAGCCGGAGGTCTACTCTCCATTACAAGGGAAGAGAAGCAAGCGTTAATTAAGAGAGGTGTTGAAAACACACCGGCATTCAGCAAAGACTTTCTCCTTCACAACAAGTTGAAGGAAAACTGGACAGGGAGCAAAGTTCTCGCTCTGTCTTTGATGATCTTTAGCTAGGTGCAGCTCCATCCCGCAGTAGCTCAGGTGTGCCGTGTGGCACCCAGCCCACTCCTAGGTAGCCATCTCATCCCATGGAGCCTTCCCCTTCGCACAGGCAGGGTGGAGAGTCAGAGCCCCAGCCAGGACGCAGCCCGGATTTGGGGATCTGATGCGTGTTTCAAGGTCAGAACAAAGAACGTGTTGAGAGGGTGGGGGCGGATGAACAGACCAGGTCCTCTGACCTTACACCCATGGTTCCTGCTACCTCAGCCCCAGCTACCCCACCAAGGATGATCTGGGAGAAGAACAACGTATTTTATTTGCATTAAAACTGGGAAGATAAGAAAACAATTATATAAGAGAGGGTGGAGAATGGGTTTCGTGGTACCTAATTTGTAACAGCGCTGGGCATCTCTTTGAAGCTCTCAGTATAATACAAAATCTTTTCTGGAAGAAGGTAGGGCAAATTAAATAAATAGAGGAAGGAAGGAAGGAAGAAAAGAAAGGAAGGAAGGGAGGGAGGGAGGAAGTTATTAGTTGGGAAGGGG
This sequence comes from Bradypus variegatus, assembly GCA_004027775.1. Taxonomy (NCBI): domain Eukaryota; kingdom Metazoa; phylum Chordata; class Mammalia; order Pilosa; family Bradypodidae; genus Bradypus; species Bradypus variegatus. The sequence goes on from PVKY010000880.1 coordinate 22,849, forward strand.
AGGGGAGGGAAGGAGGGGTTAAGGAGGATGGAAACCAATGATGACCAGTGATGGTGCTCTCTGGCAAAAATGAGCTAGTAGCATTCAAGACGGGCCCCTCTTCCCTCTTCCCAACTTCAGGCACCATCTGTACTCACCAACGAGAGGTTGGAGGCCAAGACGCTTTTTGAGTTTCTGAGCATTCTGTTGAAGGAACAGCTATTTCTTCCTCCAGCCACACTGCCCCTTCCTTTCCAGACTCTTCTCTGCCCCTTCACCCAATCCAGCCCTCTTTCAAGTAGCCTTCCTGTACCTCTCTGCCGTTGCTGGCTGCCTCCCAGACGCCCAGCCTGACCTTTAGCCCTCTCCACTTTGATCAACACCAGGCAAAGCCCTCTAACCCACGTGCTCTGGTTCCATCAAATCATAAACCTCTATCCAGTGTCTGAGAGGTCCTCACGCTTAAGTCTGGGCTAGAAGCTGCCAGGGGAATCAGGGTGAATAACTGTAGGCCCTGCCCTCAGGGAGCTTGTGGGTTCATGGGAGAGATGAACAATGTCCCTTTGGAACCTTCACACAGTGGAGAATACTGGTGCATATACATCCTCTTCTCATCAGTGGCAAAGACACCAGTGGCCTCTCATATCCACTCTCTTCTTCTATAGAAATAAAACCTCTCACTTTTAGGGGACTCTTAGTCACACAGAATGAAGACTACATTTCCCAGCCTCTATCTTGCAGCTAGTTATGGGCATTTGACTAAATTCTAACCCAATAGGATGTGGGCAAAAGTGATGTGAGCAACTTCCAAGTCATGGCTGCCCCTTGCTCTTTACCCCTGCCCACTGGCTATGATATAGATATGGGGGAGGAGTCATCTCGGACAACTGGGGACAACACCCTGGGGATGGCAGAGCTACAAGATGGAAGAAGCCTGAGACCCTGACATCATTGAGCTACCCCCAGACTATTTACACCCAGACCTAAAGAAAAATAAAATTCTATCCTCTTTATGCCATTATTACTTTGGAATTTTGTTAGAACAGATGAACGTATATCCCCTGGTTGCTAATTGGTCACCCTTTTGCAATAGAATTGAAGAAAAGAAAATATTTATTGAGTGCCTACTCTGCCAAGTTGTAGAGGGAATCTTCAGTACGATGGGGGTAACTTTTAGTAAAGACATAATTGTGTTTGAGTCACCTGTGATTCTCCCCTTCCTAGTCCCCCCCTGCCCCCTTGTCCCTCATGCTCAGTGACTAGCACAACCATATTATAATGCCCAAAGAATGATGAAAGGGAAGCAGCAAAGAGGAGTGGCAAGGACATGGAATTTTGAAGTCAAATGGACTAAAGTTAAATCTCAGCTTAGCCTCTCAGAGACTCAGTTTCCTCATCTGTGTAATGGGGATGAGAGTAATAACTGTTTCTTAGGTTGCTGAGGGTGGGGGAAATGAGATAATGCATCGAGTAAAGGTAACAAGGAAATACTAGGGGTCTCTTTTCTGATCCAACATCACCCAAGAAGCATCAAAAGTGCTCTTCACCTCATCCCCCACCCCTGTTACCTTTCCTCTCTCCCAAGACCATTCTTTCCTGCCCTTTGTCAAATCTTTTCCAGTTCCTGGGCCTTCTGCTGTCACCTCTCCCTGATTAGGGAGCTGAGGTCTAAGGAAATACCCTTTTCATTCTGTCTACAGCCAGATCCTGAAACAGCAGCCTTCTCCCTCTGCTTTGAAATAGGTTTTCTTTGCTTACTTGCCTCCTCAGACCTTGGAAATGGAAACAGGAGTGGTCCAGGAAGCTGGAGGCCTGGGTACAAGTCTCTGCTCCCCTTAGACACAGCCACTTGCCTTCTTTAGGACACGGTTTCCCCACCAAAGTCTGACCGCCATTCCCTTCGTGAATCCCTCATTTCTTCAGATTTGTGGCTCTCTCCTCTGAGGTCTCCTCCGTGGTGCTTTGTTCAGTCATTCCTCTCTTGTAGCAGCTGTCATGTGATGGATATTTACTTCTTGGCCTGTCTTTCTCCACTAAATTCTGAGTTACTTGAGGACAGATTGTTGCTTATTTAGTCTGTGTCCTTAGCACGATTATCTGGTGAGTGATATGGAAACTCAGACATAAATGGATGAGTAATGGGATGGATGAGTAGACAGATGGAAAATGAAATTATTATCTGAATTTTATATGGTTATATAGAAGGGAGATGCATAAATGATGATAGATGCAGCTAATAGATAAAAGGTATTTAACGGAAGTGTGAAAGAAGGGTGGATGGTGAATGGAAGAAGAATGGATGAAGAATAAAGGGGTGGATTGGTGATTAGCTTATGGATGACAGATATAAAGGAAATGGAAGGAAAGCATGCTGAAAAGATGAGAAATATATGTTTGGTGGTCACTTGCACTCTCAAGAAATGGATGGATATAAAATGAATAGAGGAACAGATGAATGGATGAATAAAGGATAATTAGATGGATAGATGAGCAATGATTGAATGCATGAGAGATGGTGGAAGGCCAATGACTGGTGAATGGTGAATAGATGAGTGATGGATGGATGAAGAATGAATGGATGAGAAATGGGCAGACGGAAGGATGATGGCTGGCTAGCTAAATGAGAAATGGATGGAGGAGGAATGTAGGTAGAATGGATGATAGGCGTATGGATAGTGGGTTAGTGGTGAATGCATGATGATGGATAAGGAATAAATGGTGGGTGAAGGATGAATGGATGTTTGACTAGATGGATGGAGAATGGGTGATAAATAAATTTGGGCAGATGTATGAAAAATTGATGGATTATATGTGAACAGTTCATGAATAGATGTTTGTCCTACCATGGATATTTTTTGATAGACCTTCCAGCCTGATATTTTGTGAGTCCCCTCTCTTAGGAAAGGAATGAAACTGGTATTTGATGAGCTTTCATGGACCAGGCATCCTAATATCTGCTTGATATATATCCTCTCAAATAACGATTGCAATGACACTGCAAGGTGGGTTTTTTTATGCTAACTGTACAAATAAGAAAATAAAGCTCAGGGAGGCGAAGTGATTTTCTCAAGGCTGGCTCCACCTTGCTTCTATGTCAGTTTTCTCCTCCTTTCAGTTGATACCTCGCCCCCTCTGCCAATCATTTTCCATGTGTAAAATGCACTTTCAATAACTTGTCTCCTCCAAAAGCCTCCCCCAACTCTGGTCCTCAGGGATCTTCCTACTGCATCCTTGAGGCCTCCTGGCCCTAACCTTCCCTGCCTTCCACCTGGTTCTTACCATGATTCAAAATCCTCATCAAAATAGCCATCATTTATTGAGTGCCCATCAGGTGCTTGGCACTGAGCTTGCTGCTCTACATATATCACCTCATTTAATTTCCATAAGAGCCCTGAAGGGAGGTATTGTTATCGTCATTTTGAATGGGAAGCCAAGACCCAGAAGTAAAGTGACTTGCCCAAGGTCACCAGCCATTTAGTGATGAAGATGGGTTTGTAATTAAGGTTTTTGACTCCAAAGCCTGCATCCTAAACCTTAATGCTATATTTCCTCTTGATGTTTGGTTATGCAGGTTTGTTTGTATGCATGTATGGCCACGTGTTTGTGTCTTGACAATCCATGGATTGGAACAGAGACACTTTATCACACTTTTCCTGAATCCCCCACAGTGCCAGACACAGGGAAGAACCACAGAAGGTCATCACAGAAAGAGCCCCTTGAGCATCTTGGAGTTCAACCCCTTCTATTTCCAGTGAGCTCATTGGGCCTCAGAGAAGCTATGTCGCAAGATCAAGTTCACACAGCAAGCTGGTGGTTGGGCTGGGACCTGAGCCTGGGCCTTAGTGGTCAGCATAAATTCAATGATGAAACTCCACCTCTGTTCAATCCCCTGGCATTGCTGGGCTGGGCTCCTAGAATAATAATAATAATAATAAAATGTGAAGCAGGTACAACTCTCAGCCCATGCCCAAAATAGATAACCTCCATTCCAATGGGTGGGAGAAACAGAATCTTGGTCAGTTCTGGGGGTCTTTCACTTTATCCACTTGTGTGCACAGAAGCCTCCTAGTCCAGGGGGCCTGCTGCACACCCATGCAGGTAGCTAGACTCAGCTGGAAGAGTTTCACTGCTTCCTTAGGCTTGACCCAGGAGAAAACACAAGAGTCCCCTGCTCCCAGATCCCTCAAGTTTACCTGAGGTTTCTGTATCCTTTTTTCAGAACCATATGCCAGGGTCTAAGCACTCTCTGATGCTCTGTTTTACTCAGGATGTTAATTCAGCTATGGTAACAAAAGCCAAACTAACAGTGTCCTAAATAAGATAGAAGTTGATTTCTCTCTCTTTAACCTGCAGAGAAACCAGCGGATCAGGCTGATATGGAATTCCATGGTGTCAGAGACTCTGGCTCCTTCCATTTTGTTGCTCTATGTTCTTACTATGTGGTTTCCACCTTGTGGTCTAGGATGGCTGCTCCAGCTTCTGCCACCACACCAAATTCTAGCTGGCAATAAGGGCAGAAGACGGGGATGAGAGTACGCCTCTTTTTTTCTTGTAAGTGCATGACCCAGAAGTGGCACAATCATTGGGTTCACAGCCCCTTTGCCTGAACCTCGTCATATGGCCACACCTAGCTGCAAGGGAGACTGGGAAATGTAGTCTTTAGCTGTGTGGCCACTGCAGCTATGGAGGAGGGGAAGTTAGATAACGGCACAACAACTAGACCCCTCTGCTACACTTCCTTTCTTCCTGCCCCGTCCAGATCATCTTTATCTCATTTCCTAAAGAGGAAAACCCATTTTGACTCATCTGTTCTTCTCAGTCTATTATTTACGGTATAACTTGTACACCCTCAAACTACTCAGGGCTTAGACTAATTTCCATGGCTCTTGCAAACCAAAAATCTTGGTCTTTGAGACTTAAAATCAATTCCTTCCATTTCAGCCTCATTATCCCCTCTCAAAGTGGATGAAGGCCACTAACAAATAAGGGAAAGGTAAAAGGTCCAAAGAAATGTAGGAGATGTTTTCAATACTACAGAATGTTTTACAGCTACTGATATGACTCAGACAGCTCTTTCCTGCTAAGCCTTTTTGATGGCTTCCCCTGCACTTAGACCCTTTTAGTCTTGGCTCAAATGATAGCTCCTCAGAGAAGTCTTCTCCACTCCCCTTGTTTCCTTCATAATGGATATCACAATGTGTAATTTATAAATAGATACGTACTTCATTTGGCTTGTGAACACCATGAGGGCAGGGACCATATCTGTCTTTTCATCTTGGCATCTCCACTACCTGTTGCAATGCTGAGCACATAGTAGGTAATCAGCAAATACATGTGACTGGATGATAAATGCATGTAACAGGGCCCGATGAGGTGCAAAAGATGCCAAACCTTTTCCCAGATGACTGAAAACATGGTGGATGTGACTGTATTTACCATTGGGAGAAGAAAAGAAGCTATGCTTCTTGGACACCTGGAAGTCAAAGTATCAAAGTGAACAGGACTTTTCCCAGCGGTTGTCAATATGTGCATGATGGGGAAACATGCTGGGGGGCTAAATGGGCTGGTATATCTGGCAAAATGCCAGTCACAGACCCCCTCTTTCCCCAGTCAATGCTGCCAAGAGGTCCCCACCCATCCAGGACTTAGATCAAACCCAGGAAGGAAGGGAAGGGGAAAGCTTGACTCAACCAAGTTCAAACTTGAAATGACTGGATTTTGTCTGGATTTGATTGAAGTTTGCATTTTCTGGCATCAGGAAAAGACAGGAGCTCAGTAGACACAAAAATTCAGCTACAGAAAATAGCGTGCCACATTTCTTGCCCATCTGAGTATGTAGCTGATAGATGTGTTTTGGCCACATTAAAATGACATCATTCTAGAATCACAAACAGGTTAATTTATGAAAACATGTAAGCACAGAGTTAAAGTCCTTGAATCTTAGAATCTCATAAGGATAGAATCATAAACTGAAAGAACATTACAGATCACCTTAGTTTGGGTCCCCTGTAAGCAGAGCCCAAGACAAAGATTTGGGTGCCAGTAGCCCAGGAAGCCAGAAGGATCTGGGAGAGTGAGACAGGGAAGGAAGAAAAGGCAGTAAAAGATGAGCTATTGAACCAGTTTCCATTACGGGCAACCAGTGCCCCATCCCACTGCAGACAGATTTCTAAGTGTGGAATGCACCCCCAGTCGATGGGAGGCTGGGGCGTTTATCCACTGACTTCCAACTTCCGGTGACCAAGGGTTAGCCCCTGGGGGCATCAACTGCTCCCAGCCCCTAGCTGAGATCTCCCAAGGCTTTGGAGAAACCAAGTGGCTGGGATGCACTCAGAGAGGGGTGCCGCCTGCCACAGCTTCAGCTAGAGTCCGAGGACCGCTCAGGTGATGAGGTGTGGGCACCAGTAACAACAAGTGATCTACAGTCTCCCCAAAACAAGAACGCTCTTTAGAGGCCCAGACTGGTGGTCTACAAGCTGCATCGGGCTGGTGGATTGTTTTGTGTGTTTAGCACCACGGTGAAAAAGTCTTCACTTTGCCATAGGCCCCACCACTCCCCATCACTCACATGCCTTCAGATTTCTGTTGCCAGTCTGGCCCCCAGAGGCATTTGGCTTTGAGGTCCCTGCACAGCACCTCTCAGTGGGTTATGGGGTCCTTAAAGGCAAGGACTTCACCTCACATCTGTGTCTCCAGTTCTCTCTGGCACACAGTCTGGCTCATTATAGGGACAATAAATATTTGCCAGTACTTTAGTCACTGCTTGCATATTTTCTTGACTGGGAACTCATTCCTTTCAAGGCTGCCTGTTGTATTGTCTGCTGCCCACGGCCCACCCCCACCACCCCCACCACCCCCACTGTCCCCTCGCCCCGCCCCCAGTCATTCCCAGTGGGGACGGGGGTGAAACTCCCTGCTTGGGGTGAGCAGCAGGTTAATTTCCTCCTGGAGCTTCCCTCAGCAAACAATGAGACAATGGCGAGCCGGAGGTGGCCTGCGTAAGACAGCCTAGGAGGGGAAGTTGTAATCTGCGCCTGAAGCCAGCCGGCGGGCAAAGGGGCGAGAAAAGCAGCCTGGGCCAGACCCGGCCTCCGCCCAGCTGGGCCCTGGGACCTCTGCAGGCCCCAACCTGAAGGTCACCTGAGCCGCCCTTGAGGAAAACAGGCTCACCCACCATCCACACAGAGAAAACAAGAATGGGTGGGGCTGGCCCCCCCACCTCCTCCCTGTCCAGGGATGGTCCCGGCTCCTCTCTGCACAGCCCCAGCTGCCCACCTTCCCGGCCGGGCTTGCAGGGAGACACCCTCATGCAGACCCCTTCCAATTCTGGCTATGTCTGACTGTGTAACCTGGGGCACATGTTACTTAACCTCTCTGCCTTCAGTTCCTCGTCTCTAAAAGGAAGACGATATCGTTACCATACTCTGACTGTCAAGAGAATTCCATCCCTCCGTCATCCATTAAGTATTTAATGAGCACCTGCTCTGTGCTGCACTGTGGTAGATGCTCGGATACAGCCCTTGAGTGAGACGGAGTCCCCGGCCTCATGTAACACAGTCTTAAGCCAGAGAGTCAAAAACCAGGCAATTGTGTGGACATGTGAAATTATAAGAGCGGGCAGTGTTTCCACGAAAGGAGAAGGGACCGCCAAGACCATGCACCGTGAGTCTGGGGTCAGGGTGGGCTTCCTTTAGGAAGTGGGTGGTTTTCTAGGCCAAGCAGAAAGGGGGCAGGATACAGTGCAAAGGCTCTAAGGCTGGAACGAACTTGGCATTAATGAGGAGGATCCACAGGCCCGTGTGCCTGGGACACAGAGAAGGAGGAGACTGCGAGAATTGAGGCTGCTGAGGTGCACAGGGACAGACCCACCCCAATTTCACCCCACCCCACCCACTCCACCCCTGCAGGAGTTTGCTCTTGATCTGGAGCGCTAAGGGAAGACACGGACGGTTCTAGGGAGGGATACGGTCCCAACTGCTTTCAGCTCCTGCTTGGGAAAGGCTTGGCAGGTGCCTGGGCAGGGGGGTGTCCCCTCCTCAAGGGCAGGGTCCTGTCCAAGCACTTGACATGTGATGAACCACCGCTTCCCCAAAGTTCACCCTCACTGCCAGGGTTAGGGTTTGCTGTGTCCACCCCACAGATAAGGAAACTGAGGCTCAGGGTGGAGGAGAGAGGGAGGTAGACCAAGCACAGACAGGTGGAATGGGGAATGGTCCCCTCTGAGGAATGGGGAATGGCTGGAAGGGACATCCTGAGGCCTTGGGGAAGCCCAGGAGGATGTCTGGCCTCCTGCCACCCTGTGCCCAGAAGGGGAGAAGGGTCATGGTTAGCTCAGGAATATCCCCATCCCGGGTCATGACCCCAGACACCCCCAAGAACTAAGAGCTGCTGCCCTCACACAGGGTTCAAAGAGAGCCTTTGGCTCTGCCACCAATGACCTGGCCCTGGGCCCATCGCTTCAGTCCCAGGAGGCTCATAGAAAGAGCAGCTCCCACTGTGGAAGGCTGTGGCTGTGCCCTTCCCATGTCCTACCCTCCCATTTGTTGAAGGGCTATGAGCACCCACTTCACTGAGAAGGAAACTGAGGCTGGAGGAGAAGAAGTGTCACGCCCACTTGCAGAGAGCTAGGAAGGAGCTGCATCCAGGTTCCAGGCTGATACACCTCAAGGCTCAGATATTTGTCCCCTACGTATGCCCCCCCTAAGGGACCCCATATGGGCCATTCTACAGACGCGAGTCAGGCCAGGCTGCCGGCTCAGAGACCTTTGGTGACTTCCCAAGAACAGAGCCCAAGTCCTTGCAGGCCTGCAGGGTCCGTGCGTCTCTCTACTTCTCTCCCCCGACTCCCGTTGGGACTTTCCTTCCTCATTTAGACGTTCCTGGCCCAGAGCTTTGGGGCACCCACCGTTCCTCCCGCTGGGGACCACTGGCTTCCTCCAGGTCCTCCTGCATCATTACACCTCTGCTCACACGGCAGCCCATCAGAGAGGCCCCCACCACCCTCAGAAACTCTATCCCCACTCAGGCTGTGTTGTCCTCATGGCCCCCATCACGGCCCCCACACAGCAGGCATTTATTTGTCCAACTGTCTGTTGTCAGAGCCCCAAAAGGCTGATGCTGACTTGGTCTCTTGGGTTCACTGCTGCACCCCATGTCTGCTGCATGAAAGCGTGAAGGAAGGAAGACAGGAAGGTCCCCAGTCCTGTGCCAACTGCACCCTCCAAACCCCAAATCTGCATCCCTAGCTGTCCCCAAAGACATCCCTTGCTGTGGCCAGGCCTCCGGTTTTGGGAAGGCCCCTGCACAGCCATCGCCTCCCTGGGCTGTCCAGGCAGCCTGGGGAGATCCTAACTGTGGCCCCCAGGCTAAAGGAGAGGAAACCAAACCTCAGACGGGATGGTGGCTTGCCCGAGAGAACAGGGCCAGGACTCCCTAGGAGGGCATCTCACCATCCCCTTCCTCCCGGCGACCACAGCAGCCCACTCGCTGCTGCAGGGGGCACCTCCCTCGGAGAGCCCCATGGAGTGGGAAGAGGAGGCTCCAGCTCACCCCCCTTTCTCCAGGGAGGCGCAGTGATGGAGGAGGGGAGGGGGCGAGGTTGCTGCGCTGCCAGCGGCTTCCCTCCTCCCAGTGCTGGGGCTCCGGCTCCGTGTGTTCCAGGAAATCCAGGCCACATTTCCCTCCCAGAGCCTCCGCCCAGAAGCACCCTCTGGGGAGAGAGACAGCATTTTTGAGGAAAAGGGATGGGGGTGGAGGGTGGGAGAACAAGTCACCAAAAAAAGCCCGGTGGCTGGGCCAGGAATGTGCCGGGGTGAATGGGAGCCAAGCCTCCTGTCACATCCCCAGCTGTGCGGGCCAGGGCAGGGGGCAGGGCACAGGTGGGGCAGGGTCACTCTCAGGACAGGACGCCAGCTGCCAACCTGCTCTCGGCTGCTGGGCGGGACCCCTGGCACCAGCCTGGTCAGAGAAGCTGGGTGAGAGCCTGGGCCAGGACTCAGGACACAGAGCTCTGTGCTCTGGGACAGAATGACTCTGGATCAGCCCATTCCCCAGCCTGGCCTCAGTTTCCCCATCTGTGTAATGACAAGGTTTTTGGAGAAATATCGGGATGGGGAGGCTTTTCAACAAGAGATTGGTTGAATAAAGTAAGGGACAGCCACATTGTTTTTAGCAGGAGTTCTTAACCTGGGCTGCAGAACTTGGATGGGAAAAAATAACTTTATAGTCACTAATATAATGAATTTATTATTATTTATTATATTATATCACTAACTTCTATTCATCTAACTGAAATACAACATCTGCTTCGAGTATGAATGTGGGTCATAAACCACAGTCACGCCTGTGATAACTTGGTCCCAATAGAAGTCGAAGGTATTTTCATTTCACTGCGTGGTCGTTGCAGACACTTCCACCTATTTTTTTATGCACATGGTGAGCTGAGCCCTACCTCCACATCTTGACAGTTGTTGTGTTAACAAAAATAAGAAGCTCATCTATGACTGCATCACAGACCCTTTTTAATATTGCAGTAAGAGCACTTTGGTGTAATCGGTTTCCTTGGATACCCTATGCATTTCATTTTATGTGTTTAAAAACATTATTATGAGAAGGGAACCATCATCACCAGATGCTAAGGGGGTATACGGTACAAAGAGCTAAAAATCCCTGCTTTACATGCATCCCTTTATATTTTTTAAATGAGACCCTTTATATTTTTTAATGAGGAAGTGTTAATGATACCGATCTGAAACAATCTCAAAATACACTAAGTGCAAAAAGCGAGAGGCAGAGCAGAGTGTCCAGTGAGCCAGCATTTGTTTAAGAGCCAAGGGGGCATGTAAGGTGGCTCGATGCCCATAAAAATCTGCAACTGGTAGCAGCAGTCATCTTCAGGGTCTGAGGGACGCCCTTCACAGAATAACTTGACCATTGGTTGATTTTTTTTTTCGGTGAACATATTTATTTAGAGTCAAGATGCTGGGAATGTGGCCGTGCCTGTGGTGGAAGCACAGCTTTTGAATCTTCCCAAAGCTCTGCATAAAAACAGGCAAAGCAACTCAGCAGCAAAACTGAAAACCCATGGAAAATGTTTACAACGAAACTAGGTGACAAGGTGTCCCCACAAACCTCAAAATATAAGTGGGCAGAGACAAACCTGCAGGATGTCATGGTGTGTGTGGGAGAAAGCAATGGGACATCTGTCGACACTGAGAAGAAGGGAACCACAAAATATAAAACCTATGATTCCAGCTTTTATTTGTATATTGAGCACCTACTACCTGTTGGGCTTTGTGCAGGCTCGAGATACATGAAAGTCTCAGTCCCCACCCTAGGAGCCCAGGATTAGGGGGAAAACAGATAAAATTGCAAGTATGATGAGGAAATCTAAGAGTTCAAGACTCTGAAATATTTCATGGTTAGAAAAAAGAAGAAAAAAGGAAAAAAGATGGTGGCATACAGAAGCAACATGCCATGACTCTTCGCCTTGCAGGGACCAGCCCTGTGGCCGTGGGTGGCACCCGAGACCAAGCAGCTACCTGCCCACAAGGGCTGGAGGGGATCTGCCCAGACCCAAGCTCAGGACTTCACCATCCCACTGCCCAGACGACTTCCTTTGTGATGAATCATGTGTTTATGGACTAAAGACAGGGTCATCCCCACCAGGAAGTCGTGGAGTCATCTGCATGGAGGCAGCCACTTGAGCGGAAAAAACACGGTGCTCAGACGCTGGAGACACAGGTTCGAGTCCCAGCTGGCCAGTGTGACCCCCACACCAATCAGCAGAGCTGCACAGCAGCCGAGAGAAGGTTCCTGCTGGGACTCACACTGCAGCCCCTCTGTTTGGGGGAACTGGGAATTGTTGGCAGCTCCTAAAGTGGTTTTGAGGATAAAGGCCTGTGTTATGCACTGCCCCCCCCCTTCAGGTGCTCAAGGTACTCAGGCAGTGCCCACCCCAGGCGGGACAGGAACAGAGCTCTCTGAACCGTTCTGCTCACTCCCAAGAGCAACCCTGGCAGGTATCATTATCCCCATTTTACAGGTGGGGAAACTGAGGCTCAGAGTGGGGAAGAAGGCAGTCTGAGGTCCCACTGGCATTAAATGCTTTGACCCAGATGTCCTATCGACTCACTTGGGGTGGGGGCACATCACCCCCAGGGGCAGCTCTGTCCCAGCAGCCCCCACCCCGCACCAAGCCTGGAGGCCCACTCAGGGGTGGGGCCCATCTCCCTATGAACAGGCCTATTTTTAGTGTCAGCAGCAGGGGCTGGGGGCCAGGCCAGGAGTGACAATGGGGGGAAGGGGGTGGGGCTGCTGGCGGCCGCCCCCGCACCCAGCAGCCGCCCCATTTCCTCGAGGAACCAGGCAGCGCACAATACAAGGAAAGCCGAGTGGGGAGTGGCTGGGGGCTCCTGTGGGGGGGCTGACCCGGCCCATCAGGGCAGCTGGGGTCCCCGAGGAGGCCTCCAGACCAAGGGGAAATGGGTGATTAGCCCAGCACCTGGCCTGGGCAGAAGTGACCTCTCAGGCCCTGCACTCACAGACACACTCATTCTCTCTCTCACACATATACTACTCCTCTTACATTCACTCACACTCATTCTCTCACACAGGTTCATTCTCTCACATACACTCATTCTCACACATGCATTCATTCTCTCTCTGACACACTTGCACTCATTCTTTCCCAGGCACATTCATTCTCTCCCTCTGTCTCATGCATGCACACACACATGGGCCCTTTATTAACTTCTGGGCCAGGATCTGGACTCATCTCCAGCTTCAGAGGCAGAATTGGGTCGTAGGAGACCCTGAGGTGAGGCTCCCAGAGGCCAGCAGGAATTGATTTGGGGGGCCGGGTTGGAAGTGCTGTCATGAACTCTGCCATGCTGTCTGGCCTCCTGGGAGGGGTCCTCCAGCTAGGGAAGGTCCTAGACAGGGGCTGGGACTCCCACCTGAGGTGTCCGTCTGTGTGACACAAGCTGGAAGGAGGTGTCCCATAGCCTGGCAGCAAAGGCTCCTTCCCTGTCCCTCTGCAAAGGTGGGTTCCAGTTTTGCCTGGACAAAGGCCCCTGATGGAATTTGATGTCTGAGGTTCTCATGTGTTCTCCCATCACTTAGGAAGATTGCTTCTCCTTCTCCCCATCCCGCACTGCCAGCCACCCCAGGCTGAACTCCGGGGTGGTGCCTCCTCTCCATCCCACCTCCACACCCTTGTTTATGCCACACCCCCTGCCAGAAGTGTCCTCTTCCACCTCCTCCATCACCCACCACCATTAGGCTCCAAGAAGGCAAGGACAGTGGCACTCTTGTCTGCCATCATCCCCAGAGCCAAGTGCAGTGCCTGGCATATAGTAGGCGCTCAGTAAATACTTGTGGAGTGAAATCTTTGCCTCCTCCATGAGGCCTTTCCTGAGGGTCCAGTCCTCAGTGTTCTCCTCCCCACCACCCCACCGTGGACAAAATTGTCTCATTGCACCGCCTTGACCACCCAGTGGGGCCAACACATTCATTTCCACTTTAGGGAGGAGAAACTTGAGGCTCAGCAGGAACATGTGACTTGCTGAAGATCATACAATGCGCAGCGCACAGGCAGGACCCATATCTAGACCTGGGAGTCCCTGTGTGTCCCCATAAGCCCACGTACACACAGGCCATCCGCTTGGAAGTCCGAGACTGACATTCCTCACGAGGCTGCTATAGCAGTCTAGCTGAAAGAGAAAAGGGAGGCGGGATAGGGCAGATGGGATGGATTCCAACAGTACCTTAGAGACGGGGCTAACACAACCAGCTGGTGGGCCAGCAGTGGGGGACAAGATGAGGGGAGGCAAGGAGGCCCCAAGATATTGGGCCTGAGCAGCTGCATGAGGGGCGCCCTTCTCCTGACTCAGAGAAGACTGCAGGAAGAAAAGGTTTGGGCCTATCAAGGGGCAGCTGGGTGGTGGCATCTGGGGCTCAGGGCAAAGGCTGGATCTACTTCTTACAATGGGGCTGGGTGACATCACCTGGGGTTGAGTCTACAGAAGACAGAACACAGCAGTTTTACTAAGAGAGTAGTCAATGTTAGCAAAAACAAGGTTAGTTTGTCTTGTGCATGTTTGGTGGGGGGGGGGGGTTCACCCAAAGAACGAGGGCTCCTTGCCCTCCCATGACCTACCCAGAGCTGGGTTCTCCTTCATGCAGGATGGGGCTGCACCCCCGGGCCAGAGAGGGAAAGTAAGGATGGAGAATTTCTGTTCTGCATCTTGATTGGGTGGTGGTTATACTGCAAAAGGTTAAAACTTATCAAAAGGTATACTTAAAATGGATAAAATGGATGCATTTGATTTTGTTAATTATATCCCAGTACAGTTGATTTTTAAAATTGGCACCATCCTTTCAACTGGGAGGATTTTGAGTGCCTACAAGTCAGACCTCATTCTTTCTGAGAAAGGAGGATGCCTCTTCCCGGATGTTTGAGGAGGCCTGACACTGAGTTTGCATTTAGGTATCTGCTTAACTTATTTCCAGGAGCGGAGAGTACAAAGGGAATGCTGGCTGCTGTTTATTGAGCACATACTCTGGGCTGGACTCTGATCATGAGCAACTCACTTTCCGCAACACCCAAGGAGGCAGTGCTCTTATTATCCCAACTTCACAGAAAAAAAGAAAGAAAAAAACACTGGGGGGGGGGGGTCTTGCCCAAGATCACACAGCTGGCAGGTGGGAGAAGGGGCATTTGAACCCAGCAGCCTGGCTCCAGAGGCTCCATTCCTACACCATTGTGGGAGAAGGTGCTGGGGCCACGGCTCAGCCTTCCCAATGGTCCGGTACCCCAGTTCTCTGGCCCCAAGTGTTCCCCACCCCCTTTAGGGCTCAGACCTTCTAAGAAGGCAGTTTGATGCTGTCACCTGGGGGTGCCTGTAGAGGGCTCAAACCCACCCCAGGCAGCCCTCTGTGGATAGAGTCCCTATCACAGCTCTTCCATCTTGTCACGTTTCCTGGGGCAAGTTACTCTCCTCGTCCTGCCTCCAGCCTCCCTGTGTTCACCTGCAAAATAAGGATGAAAATACTATCTACCCTAGATGGGCACAGCGTTTTGGGGTGATGAAAATGCTTTGGAACTTAAGAGAGGCGATGGCTGCACATTACTGTGAATGTAATAATTACTACTGAATCGTTAATTTTAAAATGGATAACTTCATGTTATGTGAATTTCACCTCGAACTTAAAAGAAAAAAAAAAAAGAGTCTGTGCAGGCACAAATAGACATACTCATTTTGAAAAAATGCTATCGCCCTAAAAGTTGTAGTGAGGATTAAAGGGGCAGGAAATATCAAGCACTTAACAATAGTGCCTGACCCAAGAAAGCGTGCAAGAGCTATTTTTATTTCCATTGATATTTAGCACCCCAGAGCCTTGCCCAAGCTGCCACCCTCATCGCCAGCTGCTGCGCCGGCCTCGGCGCTGGGTTCCGGTTTCAGCCTTTGCCTGTGCCCCCCTCCTAGTGTCAGCTGGAGGGAGGGCGATTGCTGTTAGGAACCAAGTCAGACTGCGGCTCTCTTCTGCTCAGAACCAAAGGCCCCCATCCCACGTGAGTTGGAGCTAAAGACCCTACAGCGGCCAGTGAGGCCCTCCATAATATGCCCCCTACCCCGCCCCCCTCTGCCGGCCACTCTCCCGGCTCAGGTCCCCTTGCCTTCCCCACC
>PVKY010000881.1:0-38491 GCA_004027775.1 Bradypus variegatus
AACTTTCATGTGGCAAAATACACCATCAAGAAAGGTAAAGACAACCCACGTAATGGGAGGAAATATTTTCAGATCATATATCTGATGAGGAACTTGTATCTTTTATCTGATAAGGGACCTACAATTCAAGAATAAAAAGATAAATAAAACAGTTTAAAAATGGGCAAAGGATCCAATTAGACATTTCTACAAAGAAGATATACAAATGGCCAATAAGCACATGAACAGGTGCTAAATGTCATTAGTCATTAGGGAAATGCAAATCACACCCACAATGAGATAGATACCAGCCTCATGCCCAGGAGGATGACCATAATAAAAACAGACAAACAGTGACAAGTGTGAGTCAGGTGTGGAGAAAATGCAGTAATTCATTGCTGGTAGTAATGCAAAATGGTGCGGCTACTTCCCAGTTCCTCAATAAATTAAACATAGAATTGCATATGACCCAGCAATTCCACTACTCGTATATACCCCAAAGAAATGAAAACATATGTCCACATAATATGCATGCACATGTTCACAGAAGCATTATTCAAAATAGCCAAAAAGTTAAAACAACCAAGAGTCCATCAACTGACAAATGGATAAACAAAATGTGGCATTTATTTGGCAATAAAAAGAAATGAGGTACTGATGCAGGCTGGGACGTGGAAGAACCTTGAAAACAGTGTACTTGGTCAAAGAAGTCAGAGATATATAGGCCACCTAGTGCTAGGTTACATTTATTTGAAGATTCCAGAATAGGCAGAACTATAGAGACAGAAAGTAGATTAGTGGTTGTTGAGGGATGGGGAGAGTGTTAGGAATACAACTTTCATTTTTAGGGGGATGAGATATTCTAAAATTAGATTGTGATGATGGTTGCACAACTCTGTGGATATACTAAAAGCCATGGAAGTGTACACTGCAAGTGATTGAATTGTATGTTATCTGCATTATATCTCAATAAAGCCTGCTTTTAAATTTAGCTATAAATGCCAAGAAACATAAATACTGTATGAATTTCACTACACATGTATAATACAAAATATTCTCCTGTAGTAAAGATTTTTACATGGCATATATTAAATGGGAAACCATTCACATGTTGTATAAACAGCCCATTCAGGAAAAAATACTCTTTCAGAAAAATAAAAAGTATACCCTTTGACCCAGCAATCCCTTTGTATAAGGAAGCCATCATGGTTATGTGCATTGATTTAGCGATTAAATTGTGCACTGCAGTACTGTTGATAAGGTCATAAAGCCAGACACTATAATAGCCATTATCTATTGAACACTTACGGTTCATAATTCACCAACTTAGTGTTATGCAAAGGTCATCTTCTTTCATCACCACAGCCCCCCAGTGAGGAAGCTATCATTAGATATTGGTTCTCTTTGCTCAGTGCATTAGGAGTAATTTTTTAAAATTCAGTTTTTATTGAGATATATTCACATAGCATACATTCATCTGTGGTGTACAATCAGCTGTTCACAGTACCATCATATAGTTGTGCATTCATCACCCCAATCTATTTTTTGAACATTTTCCTTATACCAGAAAAAGTAAAAATAAGAATAAAAGTAAAAAAGAACACCCAAATCATCCTCCCACCCAATTTTTCATTTAGTTTTTGTCCCCATTTTTCTACTTATGTATCCATATACTGGATAAAGGGAGTGTGATCCATAAGGCTTTCTCAATCACACTGTCACCCCTTGTAAGCTACACTGGTATACAATCATCTTCAAGAGTCAAGGCTACTGGGTTGCAGTTTGATAGCTTCAGGTATTTCCTTCTAGCTATTCCAATACCTTAAAACCTAAAGAGGGTTATCTGTACAGTACGTAAGAGTGTCCACCAGAGTGAACTTTCAACTCCATTTGGAATCCCTCAGCCACTGAAACTTTATTTCATTTCATTTCTCATCCCCCTTTTGGTCAAGAAGATGTTCTCAACCTCATGAGGTTGGGTCCAGATTCATCCTCGGGAGTCTTATCCTGCATTGCCAGGGAGATTTACACCCCTGGGAGTCAGATCCCATGTAGTGGGGAGGGCAGTGATTTCACCTGCCAAGTTGGTTTAGCTAGAGAGAGGGGGCCGCATCTGAGCAACAAAAAGGCACTCTGGGGGAAACTCTTAGGCACAATTATAAGCCATTTTAGCCTCTCCTTTGCAGTAAAGAGTTCTGTAAGGGCACGCACCAAGATAGAGGGTTCAGAATACCAAACTGCATTAGGTATAATTTTAATTTTCTTTGTTTTGCTTTTTTTAATATATATTAATATATATTTATTTTTATATATATTTTCTACAATGGATTTTTGTATGGTTTGTGCTAAAAATTGTAAAAAAATATTGTAAAAGTTGTTCTGTTTTGCTTTTAAATACGCTAAGGTAATACTGACCATTGATCCATGCCAACCTTTTTTTAGGGCATGAATGGCATTACCATTTTGGTGAATCTGAGCCTCGTTTCTGGGACAGCCTCTCTAGGCAGCTCCACCTCCTTCTTCCCTCTGGGGTCTTCCTTCTGTCCCACCTCTTATTTTCCTACAGAGTGTTCTTAAATGGCCATGTTCCATGTCACTTGTCAGCTGACCCACTCACATGTTAATGAATCATGGTTGCTGTTGCCTTGACAAGAGTAAGTTATGTTTTAGTATAGAATCATCTCTTAAGTGTCCTGTGTATTAAATTAGTTTTTAATTCCAAAAATTAATAGAAACTCATTGAAGGAAAGTTAGAATGTTCTGAAAAGACTGAAAAAGCCAATATCATCAAAAATGAGACTAAAAATACAAAAAGAAGAGAGGGGACTAAGAGCATTATATAATGACATTAATAGAAATATAAGTATTAGAACAAAAACCAAAAACTCCCTCAATACCAAAAGATATATTGAGGGAATGAAATAGTCCACAGAGTGAAAGTATTAAATATATACGACATATATCATAACAATGTGACAGAACTGAGGCCAAATATATGGAACATACCAATAGATGCAAATAAACTTAACTCACCTATTAAAAGAAAAAGATTTTTAGATTGGATAGCAAAGCAAAAGGTAAACCAATGCTATATACAAGAATCCAACTAAAACAAAGAGATTCAAATAGGTTAATAATTTTAAATTGGACAATGATGTACCATAAAATGTAAATCAAACAACAATAGAATAACACTCTTGAAAAATGACATGAAGGAATTTAAACAAGAAACATTAAGAGACAAATGACACTTTATAATGGCAAAGTGTATAATCCACTGTGAAGACAGCCCAGTTATTAATCCACAGCAACCACTTTCCTAAAGCATTTGCAAGGAAGCTTAGAAAGAAACACACCTAAAATAGGAGACTCTAACATTCCTGTCTTAATCCAAGACACATTAAGACTTAAGCAATATAATAATAAGGTAGATATTGTAAATATGTATCAAATTTTGATCTCTAGTAACAAAGAATACAGCTTCTATTTAAGCACTTATGCATAAAACAGTCACAAAAATTGACCACGTCTTAGGTCATAAAGAAAACATCAGTAAATCGCAAAGAACAGAAATAAAAACAATTTTTCTACAATCTAGCAAAACTAAAAATTAAAAAAAAAACAATAAAAACCACCCATCATTCCCTCACCTTGGGATAACAGGGGGCTCTGGGAATGGATAAACCCTGACTCTCCTAAAAAGCCAGGTGGAGGGACAGGTGACAGGGGAGATGCTGAGACGGTTTCCCCGGGAATCTTACATGCCCTCTGCACTCTGCCCTCTGCCCTCCGCTCTCTGTGGAGGCAGCCTGGCATCATGGAAAAGCCACCGCATGTTGGAATCAGAAATTCTGAGTTCTTTTCCTCTTTTCCTGGTACTAGCAGGTCACTAAACTGTTTGGCCATCCTTTCCTGAATCTACTCCCAATTCTTTTTAGAATGAAGAGGGGACTATATGAAGAATTATTAAATGGGCAGTGTGTTTTCTTTTTGTTGCTTTTCTCATTACACTTTTCCATGTAATTGCTGCAAGAAGTTCTTTCTGGACTTAATTGTGCATTCCAAGAAGAGCTATGTGTGCGCATCTGAGCATGTGTCTTTTATCTGTGTGTCTGTGTGTGTGTCTGAGCATTTGTTTCTGCAGGTGTCTGAATCTATATGTCTGTGTGTGTCTCTGAGTGTGCATCTGTGTATGTTTTTGTATGTGTGTGTGTCTAAATGTGTGAGCATGTTTGTATGTTTGTATATGTATCTGTGTCTGTGTGTCTGTATCTGTGTGTGTCTGAGCATGTCTGTGTGTCTGTCTGTATGTGTCTGAGTGTGTGTTTTCTCTGTCTGTGACTGTGTGTCTGAGTTTGTGCTTAGATAGGAGGAGGTGACTACCTTGGTTAACTCAGGTCAAGGCACCTTACAACAGCCAGAGGCTCTAGGCAGGAAAAGCAGTGGTCAGCAGTTGTGGTTTGGGCCTGCACTATTTTTAAAGTCAGGAGGAAAAAAAAAAAGCCAGCGGAAACTCATTGCTCTTTAATAACTGGGTCAGATTCAGATAATGCATGGGGCCAGGCTGAAGAAGTGCTGGCATTGCCTGGGCAGACTGAGAGACCCTGCTGTCTCTAAATGGACTGCCCAGACCCTGGGCGGGGGGGGGGGTCCCCATGAGTGCGCCCTGCGTTAATAGCGACCCCACCGTGTCTTCACCCCTGCCAGCCTCGGGCCACCTTCAGGCAGGCCCTGCAAAACATGGGGTCTTATTCCTGTCCCAAGTGAGGGCGCTGAGCCTCTGGCACAGCAGGACACTTGCCCAGGGCCCGTCCATCAGGGAGGAGCAAGGCTAGCATTGGAAGCTGTTTCTTCTGGTTCCAAGTTCCGTGCTCTTTGCCCAGCTCTGCCCTGCAGCCCCCACCCCAGTTCTTCTTCTTCAGTCCACTGTTCTAAAGCAAGGGCTGAGCAGGCTGTTGGTTTGCTTAACCACTGATTTTCCACAAAGAAAGAGGTTTACTTCAGAAACATTTATTAAAACAGAATATTGTAAGAGAGAGGAAAGTTTTCTAAGCCATCTCATAATCTCAGAGAAACCCACGCCTTTAACCACTTCCTCACCATGTCAGGAACCTGGCTTTTTATAGCTGAAGAAGGTATCAAAAACATGAGAGGAGCTTATCCTGAAATCCAAGTCTCACGGCCTCTCTGGTGGAGAAGCTGCCCCGGGCAGTCTACCTGTGCCAACCCGCAGTTTGGGAATCAATTTACTATTTAGACTCAGGGCTTGCACCTTGAATGTCTGGAGCATGTGTGGTGGGGGTGGGGAGCAGTGTGTGTACTTGTGTGTGTGTTTTCTGTTAAGAAAAAGCACACCCGGTCAGCTCTCAGAAAAGGCAGCTCCCTCATCAGGGAAAAATAAACCCAGGGCACAGAACTTGACTATGGCACTAAATCATCTCGACCCCTGTTCTTTGCCATCGGGGTTGAACTGGGGGCCCCGGGCTGGGTATCTGACTTTGTTGCTGCTATTCTCATGGTGAACCTGGGAGTTAGGACGCCCCCCGTTTTATCGATGTGGGCCACTGCCCAGGGCAAGCCACTGGCTGGAAACCACACCACTAGGAACCTGCTCTGCACAATTTGTCACAGACCCTGCCAGTGCCGGACTCGGAGCTTATCTAAGTGGCAATGGAAGAAAGCCGCATGTACTGCCTGCCCCCGTGGAATGTCCTCCAGGCTCCCTAGCCCTATTCTGAGCAGCTCAGGGCTCTGGAAAGGGTTTCCAGGTCCCCAGGCCATACTGGGGTGGCGTCTAGGATTGCCCCAACTCCCGGCCTAGGACTGGCTTCCACCGTCCAGCCTGGCCTTTGACTCTGGCCACAAAGTCCCACCAGCCCTTTTGGCTCCATGGGGGTGGCAGTAACCATGACACCACCACCTTTATCCACTCCCACCAGTGGTTACCAAAGCGTCACCAGTTCATGGGGCCAATTGTTGGCCCCCGAGCCTGGCCCCCACGCCTGGCTGCTCGCTCAGACGCTCACCCTGCCCCTTACCAGCCCTGTGATCCTGGGCAAGTGTGTCTCCGATCTGTACCTTGACCCTACAAAATGGGATGATGGTCTCATCAACCTCATAGGGTTGTGGTGAGGCTCGGCTAAATCAATATCCGTGACGTGCCGAGAACGGTGCCTGGCACACTGGCCATGCACAGCCCTTGGTATTATTGGGCCTCTCACCCCAGGGGAGCCCCACAGCATTGATATCACTGGGTCCATTTTATTAAGGGGGAAACAGGGCTAAGTAACTCGCCCGAAGTCATCTGTCTGGAGTCTGAAGCCGGGGCTGGGGACACGGAGTCTCTCCCCTGTGCTGCCTTGGACTGTCTTCAGCTTCTCAGACACCGAGCCTGACTCACCCCGTGGATGGGACTTGTGCTCACCCCACCAGGGCTTGCCCCCCAGGCCTCAGGCCTTCCCGCAGGACAGCCAGTTCCCATTGGAACACCCATGCTCTGTCCATCACCCTTCTGTCCTGACCCAGAAGCATAAGGACCATTGGAACTTTCCATGGGCGGTGCTGGAGTGGGCTCCCTTGACCTCAGCCTTCCAGCGGGGCCCCCAGTGAGGGTGGGTCTCTGCACTCCTGTTTCTTTTACACAGTGGGCAATAGCACCCATGGCGCAGGTGAGCCTGGGCACCTCACTTTACAGCTTACAGGATGCTCCCTTCTCCAGTCCTTCAAGGACCCTCCAACAACCCAGTGAGTGCAGCTCCACTCTTGGTACCCATTAAGTGCCTGAGGAAACTGAGCTCTGAGTTGCTGGTAATTTTAGTTTCTGATATTCTGAGCTCAGGGTAGAGCCTAGAATTGAAATATATGTCAGGGAGTCAGCCAGCTCAATGCTCTCTCTACACTGGAATGAGAGGAGACACCTCAGCTCAGCTTGTTCTGGATGAAAGTGCACACATGGTGCAGTATGGCTGAGAGCATGGCCTCGAGGTGGTCCTCGGACTGGAGTCCTGGCCCTGCCCCTCAACAGCTGTGTGACCTTGGGCAAGATAACAAACTTCTCTGTGCCTCAATTTCCTCCTTCTTAAAACAAGGTGGTAAATAACTTCTAGCTCTAGGGTCATGGAGAGAGAAGTTAATGAGTTGGCATGTGTAAGGGCTTAGGACCATGCCTGAAACTCAGGACGGATGCAATGAATCTTAGCAGCTATTATGATTACTGTTAGGCTCCTAGTTCCTGGTACATCCGATACTTGACAAATGAGAATTCCCCCTTACCTTTTTGAGCCTCAGTTTGCTTGTCTACAAAATGAGGATGATAATTGTATCTAATTAATGTTAGTTTTATGAAGATTGCATGAGACAAAGCAGACAAGTTCCTGGAGTGCCCAGCAGGCAATGGTAGCTGCTCCATGAACATGACTCTCCAGTCCAGCTGCCCACATTACCAACGAGGAGTCGGAGGCCCAGAGAACTGACTCGGTCAAGCTCAGACCACTTGTTGGTCATAGAAGAGGAAACCTCCATTGTCTCTCCAGTTGGAGCCTACAGACTCTGGAACCCAGCTGTCTGAATCCACAGTCTGGCTCCACCCCTTAGGAGAATTGGACCTTGGCCAAATTATTTAATTTCCCTATTCCTTTCTGTCCACATCTGTAATATGTGGGAAATAACAGCAACCAACTCCCTGGGCTGTTGTAAGTGTCAAATGAGCTAAAACAGGGGGGCTCTTGGGTTACTGTGGAAAGCCCGGCAGTGGTCGTGGCACTAGTAAGAGGGAGGAGGGAGTGTAACCCCCACTGCGTCATCACGACTCCGGGAGGTGGGCCTGAGCCACAGAGAAGGTGTCTTGGGGTGTTATGCTGGTCAAGACCCCACCCCAGGCAGATGATCCGACTAACCAGCCATCCAGGCCCGGAGCTCGTCTTCCTGGAACCCAGTGCCCACCACTTAGCTCCTTCAAGGGAAGTGCTCCCAGCAACCTGTCATTGAAACAGAGACTGTACTTTGCTGGAACAATTGACTTGCACAACAGCTGTGTTTCCATTGTCTTGAATGTGAACATCTCTTTTAAAGTCCAACACTATCCACTGAGCTAGGAAAGCTTGCTGGTTAAAGGAGCCCCTAGGAAGTGGTAGGGGATGTCATTCCACCTTTGACTGTTTGAAGGTCCCAGAGGACAGTTCTGACCTTTATCTCCTGTTCAAAAACCATCAGTGGCTGCCCTTTGCCTCAGTGTAGCCTCAGCTTCATACCGGGTTGAAGAGCACCTAGGCCAATGTCCTCATTTCCCAGATGGGGAAACTGAGGCCAAGGGAGACACTCGGTTTGGATCACACAAGATGTTGATATGAAATTGATCTGTTGTGACCTCCCAAACACCTGGGGGCATCCCTGGAATGGGTCCATGGGCCGCCAACTGTGGGTAAAGGATGCAGAGCTCTGAGGTAGTCCTCGAGGGCCGGCGAGGCAAAGGAGCTGATGGAGACCATGGCCCTAAGTCTGCCTTCTCTTGCAGGGAGGCTCTGCTCTCTCCCCAGCCGCTGTCATCAGCCATGAGAGGGCTCAGCAGCAGGTGGCTGCTTTGGCAAAGGAGGTTGGCTGCCCCACCTCACCCAGACAGGAACTGGTGTCCTGCCTCCGCCAGCAGCCTGCCAATGTCCTCAACGACGCTCAGACCAAGGTGGGTGTTTGCGCCAAGTTGGGGAGGGTCATTCTCTGTCCTGGCACAAGTGGAAAATCAAGGCCTAGAAAGGGGACATGACTCACCCAGGGCCACACAGGTAGGTTGGTGAGCGACTGGAATGAAAATGCAGGTTCCCTGACCCCCAGTACTGTGCATGAGCCACACTGTGCAATGGTCCAAGCATGAGTGCTGAAGTTAGGTCTCACTGAGCCTCAGATTTGTAAAATGGGAATGATGCAGTCCTGATAGAGTAGGACATGTAAAGTCTAGTGGCACTGTGATGGCACTCGACCACAGGAAGAGCTGCAACATGTGTGGAGTTATAGACACAGCTGCCCAGCTGGCAATGGATTTGGGCCATGCAGTCATGCAAAGAATTTGCTCACGGCCCACAGCGAGCAATGACAATGAAGGGACTCTAGCAGGGATAACCGTTGTCACCTTGGCTGTTGGCTTGACCTCTTTAGCAGTGAGTCCAGACAAAAGACCCGGGGGTCCTATCCTCAGCTCCCCTAACTGTCCACTAATCAGATAGTGGCTAAAGCCAGAGGATATCCCCTGTCACAGCCTGCCCTTGGCCATCAGCTTCTCCTGGACCAGTGCCCCCCTGCCTCACCCACACACCTGCCAGCTCAGGCCTTGCCCATCCTTGCTATGGCATGCTGCTATCTTGGCAGGGAGGCTCTAGGAAGGTCAGACTCACCTTCCAGCCCCAGCACTATCACCTGTTCCATAAAAAAGGACAAAAGCAACATAAATAACAGCATCCCTTTGTACCCGCTGCAGCTCCTGGCCATAAGTGGCCCTTTCCACTACTGGGGTCCTGTGGTTGATGGCCACTACCTCCACGAGGCGCCAGCCCGGGCACTGCAGAGGTCTCCACGAGCAAAGATCGATCTGCTCATCGGGAGCTCGCAGGACGACGGGCTCATCAACAGAGCCAAGGCCATTAAGGTAGGTGGGGAGGTGGCCCCAGAGGACCCCAGATGATCAGACTCTGATCTCGGTCAGGAGGGATTTGCCAACTTGCTGTGTACAAAACAATCGCTGAAAACCGCCATGTGCAAAGGCTGTGTTAGGTGTTTCAGAGGTCGTGCTACAGGAGGGATCCAGAAATCGGACACTTGCCGAGCAGCATGTTTACACATCCACAGGTTACACCTGTGAGTGAATCGGAGGGACTGGTGCTGGGGCACTCAGCCCGGTGCTGGCTCGATGAAGGGTGTCTGCCCCCTGAAACCTGGGGCAGGAGGGGCAGGAGATGCAGGGGGTGATGGAGAGGCAGGGGGTGATGGAGAGGCAGGGGGTGACAGGGCTCTGTGATTCCCAGTCCTGTGCGGGGCACCCAGCTGCTGGCTCTCCAAGGTGGTTTTCTGACCTGGAAAAGCATTATGATGGGCCTGGCAGAAGCACAGCTGTGTAGGGCTTGCTGGAGATGCAGCCCAGTGGGAGAACAGCTGCAAGGTCTCTATCGGCCCGAATGCACACGTCCCGCACTGACCTGAGGCCTGGCCGTTCCCGGGACGTGGCTAACATGGACTAGCCACGCAGTCGGTCTGCCCTCAGCCCCGCCCTTCCCTGAGCAAACTGCTCTTGGTGAAAGCCCTTTAGATAGGAAAAGAAGGGATGGGGGTCCCAGCACACGATCCGCAGTGACGCCCTCCCCAGACACCCCCAACCCCCATGGGACCCTCTCTGGGGTAGTGTAACTGGAATTGAAAAAAAAACATATCATTAACACAAATACACAAGATCCTGCGCTCCTTTGGGTTATTCTTTTCCCTCTGGTTACTGTACCTCACTTTGAGGAATCTACCCCACAGCAATGGAAGCACTAATTTTACATGATACCTGTAGACAGATATTTATCACAGCATTAATTATTGTAGCAAGAAATTGGAAGCAATTCAAATGTCCATTAGCAAGGGAATGGTTGACTAAATTAAGGGAACACAAACTATTAAATGTTACGCAGATGTTAAAAAAATGAGCTAGCTATTCAGCTACTGGCTTGAGGATGCCTGTGATATGCTGTTAAATGGAAAACAAAATAAGAATGCAGAAGAATGAAGAAAGCATTTATATTTAAAAGCACAGCCTGTAAATGTGTGGGTGTGCACACTTTTGTATGTTTCTATGTGAGAAGATAACGGTGTGGAAAGATAGACAACAAACAACATTGGTTTCCTGAGGTGGTGTGAAAAAGAATAGTGTGAATTAGATATGAGGACTACCATGAAACGTGTGTGTGTGCACGCATGTGTGTGTGAGAGAGACAGACAGAGTGACAGAGAGACAGAGAAGCCAGGGCATGGGAGGGTTGGGGACATGGGCTGCTGATGCCCAAATGTGAAGTTGATTTCTGGAGATTCGAGTTTGGGACACTGGTGTGGACCCTGGACAGTGGTGGAGGGTGTGTGTGAGTCTATGTGAGTGTGTAGGTGATGGTGTGTGGGTGTGTATGGGTGTGTGTGTTGGGAGTAGTGACCTAGCCCAGAGCTTCTGTCTGGTTGACTTAGGCTCATGGGAAAATACCCGTTGCACTGCTCCCTCTCCCTACATTTTTCTCCCAAGCCCCCTTATATCCCTTGTCTACACAACCCTTATTTCAAGGAGCTGCAACTTTATTACTGAAGCAAACTAACACTCAGAAAGCACTAAAAAGATGCCACTGCCCCCCAACAAGCCCTGGCTTTTACTTCTCTAAAGCAGGCTCTTCAAACTGTTTTTGATTAAGTACCTCATCAGTTAAACAATAATGACTGTAGTCACTTAGGTGTAAATATGCATGTATACTCCTGTACTAATATGCTGGATTATTATAAAATATTCATAAAAACAAAAGTTAAAAAGCATGAGAAAGGAACAAATGTCCTAATATGCTCTCACTGAACCATTTACATGCTCACTCTGTTGACCATTGCTCCAAAGCCCTGGACCCATTTTCCATGCAACACTGCATTTAACATTGTCCTGCAGAAGGTGGGGGAATTTTTGTGCAGAAGATGCTGTGGCCTCCCAGCTCTGGTTCTTCAGACTAGGTGCTGAAAATGTATTTCAGCAATCTCCCAATTTAAAAAAGAGGAAGGACCTACTTTTGATTCATAGGAACCTTGGGATCATCTGTAGAGGGTGAATGGGGGTGGGGAGAGGAAGCCCCCATAGCTAGTTCAGCTACCCCACCCACTACAGTGGAAATGCCAATGGCAGCCCCAGTTGATATTTTCTGATTATACCTGCCAATTTTATGAGGGTTGACTGGCCTTTTGACTGTTTTGGGCTTTCTCTGATCCTTCTTTCTCTCCCAGCAGTGACTTTGGGAGGTTCCCAATTCTGCTCTAAATTTCTGAGCCACTCTGCCAGGAGCTTGAATCCAGAGGGCTAGAAATCCCTACTCAACAATGCATTTTTTTCTCTCATTGAGCTTCCCTCTGAGACTTTTAAGGAAGGAAAGAAAGATAGTGTCTGCCAAGAGGAGGCTCACTAAACAAACTGGGGCATGGTTTGGATAGCGTGCGCTCAACTTTGGGTACTAGCATAGGGAAAGCCCTCTGAGGGCGTGGTAGAGCAGCGGCCCAGCCCTGGTCCATGGCCAGATACCAGTATCCAGAACAGGAGTCATAGGGCAGCATCACCTCAATGCATTAATTCATTGGGTTGCCTGTTCCTTTATGTTTACCTTCTCCATTCATTCTTTTCTGAATGTTTTGATGCGCCATTGGGCAATTGTGAGCCTGCTTCCTGCCAGGTACTCACTCAGGTGCTAACTGGCATGCAGGATTGAAGGGAGGATGGAATAGTGATGGTCAGATTTGAAGCCCACCCAGGCTTTCGATGACACCACAGGCCAACATCTCCAAAATGTGTATCTCCAGCCCAACTTTCTACCTCCTGTCTGGACATTCCCCTTGAACTCTAGACTGGTTTAGTCAGTGGTCTTTTAGATATCTTCACTTAGAGTGTCTAAGAGCTGCTCACTCTTCACCCTCCCAAGTAAAACACTGATTCCTCCTGCCCCCAGCTCCACACCAGCATGCTCCCCTGCAGTCCTCACCACCTCAGTAAATGGCAGCTCCATCTCTCTGGATGCTGAGGCCCCTAACCCAAAATCATTGTTGACTCCTCTCTCACACATCTTAACAGCTTCTATCAGCAAATCCATTTGACTCTATTTTCAAAATATACCCAGACTCCAACCCCCTCTCACCATCTCCTTTGTTATCACTTTGTCCCATACTGCCACCTCTTTCCAAGATTTGGCAACAGCTTCCCAATTATCTCCCTGCTTCTGCCTGTGCCCCTATAATTTGTGAAAATCACAACAGCCAGAGCAGCCCTTTTATATATGTCACATCACATCACCCCTCTCCCCAAACCCTCCAGTAGCCCCCATCTCACTGAAAGCAAAAGCCATGGTCCTTATTGTGACCTCCAAGGCCCTACCTGACCTGGCCCCTATTAGCTCCTTGATCGCACCTCCTGCCACTCTCCCCCTTGCTTGCTGTGCTTCAGCCCTGCTGTCCCCTTTGTGTGCCTCAAGTATGCCAAGCATGGTCCCACCTTAGGGCCTTGGCACTTGCTGTTCCCTCTTCTAGAATATTCTTCCCCAGGTGGCTCACTGCCCCTGCTTCTTTCAGGCTTTGCTCATCAGACAGACTTTGCCTGACCACTCTGACCAGAGGGGCAGTCGTACCCCAGCTTTCTCCATTTCCATCACCTGGCACTTTTATCCCTCACGTATTATATATATGCTTATTGTTTTTCTTCCCAACTAGAATGGAAGCACTGTGAACACAGACTTCATCTGTTTTGCTTTCTGCTCTATCTCTGGTGCCTAGAAAAGCATCTTGTATACAGTGGGTGCTCAATAAATATCTATTGGAGCAAATGAATGAAATGATAGAGAACCAACTACATGCCAGGCCCTAAACTTCGGTTCTTCAATACAATTATTTCATCCCCGTGCATCCCTGTGAGGCAGGGTTTATTATCTGTTTTTCACATGAGAAACAAGTTCGTCAGGAAGCCAGAATTCAGGTCAGGGTCTGTCTGACTCCAAAGGCCTCCTCTTTCTATTACAGAACCCTGGGAAGAGCCCAGGCCTCCCTCCAACAACTGAGGTTGTTGCTGGTTATCAAACATGGACGAATCCAGCTATAATAAGGGCTAGCCCAAGTGTAAAGGGCTTTGCAAATCCACACACGCTGTTACTTTATCTCAACCATAACGCTGTGGGGCAGGTGCACATGGACTGGTATTTAACACCATTTTACTGATGAAGAACCCAACTTAGAGAGGTTTGATGATTCTCCCAACAAGTCATTTGCAAAGCCACATGTCCCCTGCACTTCCTCTGGCTCCAAATGTGGTGCTTTGCCCACAGCCCCCAATGTGAACCGCCACATACCCACCTGTACCCCTGCCAGCCTCAATCATGGCCTAGAAGAATCCTCAGAATCCTGCCCAACACAGTAATCCAGGAAACCACACACGCATGCCAGATTGAAAACCTAGGTGCCAGCTGCACTGTAGACATGGTGTTGAAATGCCCCCTTTATTTCACAATATCCTCCTCGTGTGTACCTTCTGGGTTTCCTTCCTTTGCCTCATCCTGCTCACAGCCTGCATTTAGTGACAGTTTTGTGGGTTTCCCCGTTTTCTCCAGATGGTTTTGTAGTGCCTGGGTCCAACTAGCATTAACTGAGCCCCTGCTCCAGGGTGGCACCTTCTCGAGGGCCTCAACCCCAGCAACCCCTTCTCCTAAATCTATGCATTCGGTATCAGCCCAGACCCTCTTGCTCTGTCTGGATCTCAGAAGCGGGACATGTCGTCGTCAATCACCATGTCACCTATAAGAGGATGTCTAAGCAGCGACGTTTACGTGGCCACTTCCTGGGTGCTAGGCACTGCACTGGGTATTTGGGGCATAAATACTAATTAAACTCCTGCCCTCCAGGAGCTCATGGCCAGGGAAGGAAACAGAAAATTGACAAATATAAATAACTAAAACAAAGTTTGATACGTGCAATGTGGAGATACGGACATCCCCTTCCAGAACCTCTGGAGGCCCTGGGGTGTGTGGGTGGGCACAGTGACGAAGGAACTGCCCAGGACACCGTCCCCTCTGCCATCTGGGCACAAAGTGGCCAGCAGTGCCCTGGATGTCTTCAGATCGTTATGGGAGCATTCAGCTTCCCCAGAGCCTGAGCCTCAGTTTTCCAATCTGTAAAACTGGGAGATGATTAGCCAATATCCTTATCAAGATGTTGTGAGGATTCAAGTATGCACCAGCTTTGGATGAATAGTGTGTGCTCAATAAATGTTAATTATTTCATGTAATCATTTAATTTGAATATTACAGTCACTGTCCAAAGCTAGTGTCCCCGACCCGGAGCAATATCCAGGGAAACCAGGAATACACAGAAAGCACAACCACGGAATCACCTCGCCTGACCTGAGACCAGATTTCCAAGTCATAGGAGATGTGCACATGCTTTATCCTCCAGCTAGCCCTGCAAAAAGGCCAGCCGGTGCCCAGGCCACACTCACACGTGGCCGTCCTGCCTGTGGGTGGAAGTCACAGTTCAGCCCCCGGACCCACCCATCACCACCGCAGAAACCCACCACACCTCCTCAGACCAAAGAGAGGAGATGTGAGAAGACCTCCACCCAGCACCCAGGCCAGCCATGGCCCCCCCGAAGAACCCTGAGGACCCCCACCAAGTCACCGACATACCCACAGAGCACCAGGGCTGCCTGAGACGCCGTTCGTGGAGAATGATCTGATTTTCTGAAGTAGCAGCTTCCGATCGAAATTCTTCATCAGTCGCCGTGGCGGGGAATTTTTTCCCCCTTCTCTCACTCTCTCTTCCTTACTGGTGAAATTGACAGTCTGCCTACATTAACCGGGCATTAATTTGCATGATCAAAAGCAGATTTGTTCCAAGATGGAATGTTCTGCCTTCCCCTCCAAGCACCAGCATCTCCAAGGAAAGCAGGAAAAATCAGGAACAGAGCGCTGTGCCCGAGCTTGGCCAGGAATTGGCCTCATCCGGGAGCAGGTGGGGTGGGGGGTCTGTGGGGTGGGGAGGGGGCGGGTAGCCTGTTGGAGAGTTGGAAGCAGCACCTGGCAGCCTGAGGCACTGGCATGAGCCCCAGCTCGGGAAAAGCAAGGCTTTGGTGACAGATTATGGCAAGGGGAGTGAACAGGAGTCCCCAGCATTTTTCTGAAATTCCTGAAAAGAGATGCTACACTGAATCCCAGGCACAGGGGACAGTGTGGAGGGGGGATGTCAGGCATAGAGACACTCGAGAGCCCGGGACCCAGGGTCAGGAAAACAGGTCTCAGGTCGTGGCTCAGCCACCTGCCTTACACAAGTGATGGGGACCGACGGGCCTGCGGTTTCTTTATCCTTTGAATGGGCACAGTGAGACCTGCCCTGCAGGTCTCCCACATTGTTATATGGGACCAGGGAAGCGAAGGAGACCACTTCCCACGCCCAGGGCTGCCCCTGCACCTTGCAAGCCCTGCATCCAGCATTGGTAAGGACTGGACCCTCGGGGGCCGTCTCCTTCCGATAGCCCTGCGAGCAGGGCATCACTGTTCTCAGTTCAGAGAAAACCGAGATCACAGGGGTTGAAGAACTTGACCCCCCCCAAAAAAAACATGCAATCCAAGCTGGATTCATTGTTACACATTCATTAATAGTATACATTTTTTTGCTCCTGATTTTAAAGGTAACTGAAAGGGAACTATCTCTGTGGCCCTGGGCACCCTGCCTGCTCTCCTGTGCCCAGCTGAGAAGTCAGCCCTGCTTGTCTCACGGCACTCAGTCAACAAGCAGCAGACTCAGGCTTATCCACGCATCCCTCGTGCTTGCGTCCAACAGATATTTACTAGGAGGCCGGCGTGTGCTGCACTCTCTTCTAGGCTCTGGGGGGAGAAGTGGTAGCCAAAACTGACAACGCCCCTGACTAATGAAATTTATGTTCCAGTGAGAGATGACAAAGATGTGCAAGCAAATAAATAAGAATTTCAGATCTTGAAAAGTGCTCAGAAAAAAATTAAGACAGGGTAATAGGAGAGAAAGCGAAGGAATGTTGGGAAGTGCTTTAACCGGGAGTAGGAAAGCTGTTTCAGAAGAGGTGACTTTTGGACTGAGACTTGAATGATGAAAAGGAGCCAGCTGTGGGGAGATGTAGATAAAAAGCCAGTGCAAAGGCCCTGGGGCAAGGATGACCTTGGCTTGCTTGGGAGAGACAGAAGGCCAGAGGACAGCAGCCTGCAATGGCAGTGGAGGGAGTGGCAGAGATGCAGTGGGAAGGGTTGGGGGGCTGCTATGTGAGAGCCCATAGGCCATTGTGAGGAGAAGGATTCCATTCCCTTTGCAGTGGGCAGTTATTAGAATGTTTTAAGCTAAGAACAGGTTATATTGCTTGACCTTTTATAAACAGGGCATCTGGCTGTTAAATGGAAAATTGACCATGGAGAGGTAAGGAAAGAAGCGGAAAGCCCAGAGTACGCCATGGTACAGAGGTACGAGAAGCAAAGCTTGTATCTGTGATTAGGGCTGCAGGCAACAGAGATACATGTTCAAACACGGGAAAATGTATCTTGGATTAAATCTGTGGGGGGTGGGAGCTCAGGGGAGAGTCAGTGCTGGAGATAACGATTTGAACTAAAACCAAGAGCCAAGGAAAGAAAGACATCAAGTGTCAAACATCATTGAGATTTGAGCGAGATGACGTCATAGATGTGGCCACTGTACCTGACAGGAGTAGGTCATGGGTGACCTTGATAAGAGCCAGTTTTGGGGGACAGGGAAGGGAAAGCTCATGGAGGAGGTGAGGAAGGGGTCAGCCTGCTTGCCAAGCCCACCCTCTGTCCGCGGCATGGCCTTCCCCCAGATGCACGCAGTGCTGGCGGACCATGCTGCTCATTATTAAGTCGGCCTTGCTGATGTTCCCTGGTTCTGCCCCATGGCAAGAACTGCATCTTGTTCATTCGGAAGCCTCCATTCCTGGTCCAGGGGGAGTCAGGGAGCTACACAATGAAGCTCCTAGAGAGACGGGCAGCTGGCCCAGTGCGTCACTGAAGACATGGGAGGCAGGGCCTGAACCTCAGAGGGAAGCGAGAGGAGGGCAAGGATTCTGGCAGAACTTCCAGAGAACGAGAAGGTGCCGGCCTCTGCTGCAGCCAGGGAGGTGCGGGCATGTGGGGAGCTTCAGCGTTAGGTTTGGGTTCGGAGCTGCCCTCCTGGGGCTGTGGCAGGAACGGGAGCCTGGAGGAAGCAGTGGTCGGGTGGGCTGCTCCCCGGAGCCCTGCAGAGCGGGTGGGGCCCAGGCGAAGACCCCTCGGACTGCCCTACCCTGCCCCCACACAGCCTCCCTCCCGGAGCAGGCAGCCCTCAGTGGGGGAAGCCCCCTCCTGGGACCCTCCTGGAGCAAAAAGTGGGTGAGGCCACTCCAGCTGCTCAACCCTCCATGCCCTCTGACCTCTCCTCCTGCCCTCTGCCCCTGCCTACTCTACCACTTCACCCACTCCCACCTCCTTACTCCCCACCCCCGGGGTCCCCACCACTGACCCCCCTCCTCCTTCCAGTTTGGGCTGTACTGTCCTCTACGGGATTATGACTGTGATCCTCACCGGTCAGCATCCTGGGACCCCTCCTGGCCCTACTTCTCTTTCCTCATTTTCTAGTCCTTATTACATCAGCATTCTATATTACAGACATGTTTTTCCTCGCCAGTCTCCCCTGCTCAACTAGAACTCCGTAAGGGCAGGGAACTTAGACTATTTTGCTCATTGTTGTACTCCAAATGTCTGGAGCTGTTCCTGGCACATGGAAGGTAGTAGATATTGGGTGGGTGAATTGTGGATTGAAGATAAAGTGGGGTGAGTATACAGGCATTAGTCACCTACTTTGTTGATCTTCTTTTTGATAATGTACTAACTAGAGGGGACAGGGAAGTAATATTTATTGTCTCCCAGGTGTCGGTTGCTTTACAGTCACTAATTAATTGGATTCTAACATCAACTGTGCGGACTCAAGATGGAGGCACAAGGAGATGCATTCACTGAACAGACGTCTTCACTGGGGACCAAGTCCCTGAAGTCACACACCAAAGCAGGATTTGAACCTGGGTCCCCACGAGGCCAATTTCCTGATGGGCCCACCTGACCACAGTAACTCAGGATGGCGGCGAAAGCCTAGCCCCTGTGTAGCACTTCATATCCTCTAAATGTTCCCGAGGGACTCTAGCTTTTCTTTAGGACCTAGCAATGGCTGCTTTTTAAAAACACACATGGAGGACGTGCCAATTCTCAATAAAGCCCTAACACATCCCCGCCTTGTAGCAAACCCACTGCCTGGGGCAGAGCTTGCTTGTCACCACAGCCTGTGGAAGTCAGTGCTTGGGGTCACGTGGTGGCCCCTCACCCTCCTGCTGACCTCCTAGTTAAACTAACAACGGCATCTGTGATTCTGGGCCTTGCAAGGAATGAAGAGATGTGGGTTCTGGTCTTGCTGAAAATGTGCCCCTCAACCTTCCCAGGTGCCTGTGGTGTTTCAGGTCCCCACCGGCCATCTCCAGGGCACTCAGCAGCCGAGAAGGCCACATCTCAGCTGCTCAGACCCCCCTAACGTGGGGAACTCGAACCTCACTCTTGTGGAAGCATAGCTGCCACCCTCCTTTAGCTTCTCAGCTGTGGGACTGTTTAGACCCTTTTATGTAGGGGGAGCTTTTTATTAGCAATGACCATGGCGTGGCACCCAGATTCTCTTGAGAGCTACATCTTTGTGGAAGGACTTTCTGGAGAAGACACAAAGGATGCTCTATCCTTTGGGTGGGGTCAATCACTTTCCAGCCGTGATTTGGAAGAGGGGTGCCAAGATTTTGGACCCACAGCCAATGGGGACAAACCCTGCTCAGGCCACTCTCTCTAAGACATGGGCTTCCCTGTCCCATTGGAACTGGAACAAAGTCAAGTTTATAAATACATGGCAGCAACAAGAGATATGGTGCTACGTACTTGGAGATATTCTGTCATTTACTCCTCAGGGCAATTTTATGAAGAGGGTAATATTATTGTGCCCATTTTACGGATTAAGAACAAGGCACAGAGAGATTAACTTGTCCAAGGTCACATAGCTAATAAGTGGTAAAGCTTAGAAGCCCAGATCTTTCCACGTCTAGGATTTGAATGCAAGAGACTTGACTTTAGAGTCCTGTTCTCAGCTGCTGGCCTGTGTTTCCTATTCAAAGGCCCTGCCGTCTCCATTCATCCAGCACATACTGAGGACCCAGTAAAAGCTTGGCACCACACTGGACACTGGTGCTGTCAGTCCCTGCCTCTGCAGCCTACGGTGGTTTTAGAGCGGGAATTTAGCACGGTATTCTGAGGGCACCCCGGGGGCTCCATCCCAGCCTGGGGACGGGCTAATCATAATCACTCATATTTATTGGTGTGGACTGAGGGCTAAGTGTGGTGCTAAACTCTTTGTGTGCACATTTCAGTGGAATCTCACAGTAATTCTATGCAATAGGCATTTAAAAAAATTATCCATCTTTTATAAATGAGAAAACTGAGGTGGAGAAACGGTAAGTAATCATTTACTCTTGTTTCCAGAACTGCAAAGGTGGAACCGGTTTGATACCAGCTAGTCTATTCCAGAACCTGCTCTCGCAGCCATTATCTGTCCTGCTCCCTGGAGAACACCTCTGAGCAACCTGCTGGCAGGGAAGTCCTCAACAGCAGTGTCAGCACCACCTGGGAGCTTGTTAAAATGCACATTCTCGGACTCAACCCCAGACCTGCTGACCCCGAATCTGCATTTTAACAAGGTTCCCAGGCAATTCTACCCTTAAAGTTAAAAACGGCTCATGTTCAAGTGAAAATGCCCTGGTCTAGTCCAATCGCAACTATCCAGGTGAACTCGGGGAAGGAAGAGTGCTCAGGTAACAAGAACTGCTCTGCAAAAGCTTGGAAGTGAGAGGGCGTATTTGGTGTTTCGGCAGCTTCGTGCTCCATACGTGGCCTGCGGCACGTTGGGGTCTGACGGTAGCCTGGTTCCCAGGTCAGTTACAGGCTGATGGAGTGGAAGGGGCGGCCACTGCAGCCTCAGGCTGAGCTGTGTTTGCTCCCGGCCTCTATTGCCTGGCCGTGTGCCTAAGAGTGCAGCACTTGACCTCAGTGAGCCAGTGTCTGGTGCTTAAAACCAAGCCCCTGCCTCCCAGGGTGGCCGTGGGAGGAGCTAGGAGGACAGACCCAGGGGCCCGGCCCAGCATCTCACATAGTGGGTGGCTCCCAGGGGCCACCTTCAGCAGAGAGCTCAGGACAATGCCCTCACTTTGCAAATGAGGAAGTGGTGCCAGGAGAGGGACAGCCCCTTCTCTGAGTCTTGCAGTGAATGTCCGGAATGCCTGGTCCTAGCAACCAGAGTTCACCATGGCTGCTGCCTGCCAGGAATTGGAGGAGGGTTACCCCCCCAGATGGCGGAGCAGCACAGAGGGGACGGAGCTTAGTGCACTGGTGCCTGGTTCTCATACCCAACCCTGCCCCCAGAACGGAATTAACACCCCTCCCCATACACACTTCTGCCCCAGTCCCAGGATCTTAGACCCACCTAGAGGCTGGGGCGGGGGAAGGCAGCATTATGAATTTCTTTGTGATAAAATACCTGCATGCAGACAGTGCCCTAGCGTTTGGCCTCCCCTCTCTCCCCTAATGCTGCCTTCTTGCCCCGCTCCCCAATCCCCTTGCCTTCAGCACAGCTCTTGGTCATCCACCCAGGCAGCTGGGTCTTTACATTCTCTTGCAAGTCGTTTAAGAACTTCCTATCCTTCAAATAAAGGTAGGCGCACATCCCATTTCTCGATTGTTTTCCTCATTTTAATAAAGTGGCATTGAGATTATCCTTCAATTTTCTAATTGAAGCCAATGAAACCCACAGTGATCAAAAGCGGGGCTCATTAGAGCACTTAGCATATATGCCAGACCTTGAGCTGGGTGCTTCATAACGTTATTTGTAATCCTCAAGACAATGTGGTCAAGTAGATTTTACTGATCTCCGTCATGTGTGTGAAAAAACTGGGGGTCAGAAAGGTTAAGTGATGTGCCCGAAGTCACCCAGCTGGGAAACATAAGGGACGTGACGCTGTCTCCAAGGCCCCTGCTCATTGCACTGAGACCTGCTGGTTCCTCTCAGCCAGCGTTCACCGTGTCCACAAAATGCAGCCACGTCTTGCAGGAGGATGCCTTGCACATGGCAGATCATTTTCACATGGCCCTTGTTCACTTAATCCTCATGGGAGGTAATTAAAAAAGGGGGTGGGGTGGCTGTATTAATATTATCCTACCCATTTTAAACATGTAAGGCTTAGAGAGAGAGGTAAAATGTCTTTTTCAAGGTACCCCCAAATTGGCCATTGGGGGTCAAAATTTTGACTCTAATCTCCATGTTCTTTTCACCGTGCTGGCCCAGAGCCCAGGAGGAGCCTTTCCATCCCGCTGTTGGCTGAGGCCTGCAGGGCCGGCAGCTCTAACACAAGGTCCTGGTTAAGCAACAGGCAGGGAGAAAGGACCAGACATGAATCATCAGGGAGACTTGGGGTTAACCCAGCTCATGCTTCCTGTCCCAAAATAAGCTATTTCGAGTCTGAGCCTCAGAATAATGGGTTTTAAACAGTAATATATGCCCAATTCACATGGTTACTTTCGTACTTCCATGAAACACCTGTGTGAAATGTTTAGCACAAAGTTTGGCTATGATAATAAGTTTGCAAATGGTTACTGCTATCATTATTTTTTTGGTTATAAAATATCCCAAACACTTGGAAAGAACAGAGAATAATACAATGCATCCCCCCACCACTGCCACCAAACTATGGTCATTGGCTGAACAGCAGGTGTGAAGCCAACTTAATAGATTGCAGGCAAGCATTTCTTTGAATAGACTGAACTAGAATAAATTGACTAGATCAGAATAGGATGGAAACCATCAGATGCATCGCATGTGGTAAGAGCGAGCATTGCCTCCTGAACGCTATTTCAGAGATGTGGGTGGGTGGGTGTGCAGCATGGCTACGGTGCCTTTCCTCCTATAGGTCATGGTCAAAAGTATTTGAAAGTCATGATATAATATGAATACTCATGCATCATGATTCAGATATAACAGGTGTCAATGTTTGGCCATATTTGCTTCAGACTGTTTTCCAAGAAAGGAAATGTTATAGGTAGGATTCCAGCGAGGCTGCCAGAGCCGCGGTGCAGCCGGTGCGGACAAGCCTGGATCAGGCAGTGCACCGACGCGGTCCAGCCCCTTCTCATTAGACCACGTTAAGGTCTAACCCCTCACACGGGAGGGGTGGCTTCCTGATCATACCCGCTCCCGGAGTTCTAATCCCAGACCCTGAATGTTTGGAAAAGCTCAGAGAGACAACATAAACACGCAAGGGTGTGCTGATGAGCCGTTCTTCTATTTGCATGGGACCCGAGAACTATGTAAACATGCAGCGCAGGACTTACGTGGCGAGGCCCTGGGCCTCACACTCTCGACCTGCCTCCCTGCTGCCCTGGTCTTCAGAGACCAGGAAGCTGTCCTGGGGGTGGGAAATGATCAGCCCCAGGCTCCCCCAGTGCAGGCGCAGGAAGGTCAGGACCTGAATGAATGAATGAATGAATGCATGTTGTTCCGGTCCGGACACTCTCCCCAGAGAGCCACATCCTTCC
Organism: Bradypus variegatus; assembly: GCA_004027775.1. Classification (NCBI taxonomy): domain Eukaryota; kingdom Metazoa; phylum Chordata; class Mammalia; order Pilosa; family Bradypodidae; genus Bradypus; species Bradypus variegatus. The sequence goes on from PVKY010000881.1 coordinate 23,391, forward strand.
CTGACCCTCCCTTGTCAGCTCGCTCCCTGCCCCAGCTTTCTCCATCCCTCCTGCCCTGCTTTACTTTCCTTGGTCGCACCTGTCCCCTGTGAACTGCCCACGTGTTGCCGATGTCCTGGCTCTGCCCACTAGAACGTGAGCCCCATGTGAGCAGGGGCTCGGTCAGCGTGTTCACCGCTGTTTTCCCAGGCTTGGCACACAGTAGGCCCTGGGTGAAGACTATATTTATCAGTATGAAAGTAGACAGCATTCACATGTTGAACGGTTAAGTCAGTGACTGGCACTGAATGTAGCTGTCCTAACAAACCAGATCATGGTCACTCGTGGGACAGCTGAGAGGGCAGCTGAGCAAAAGTGGTGGGAGCAGGGGCAGGCCCTATTCCCAGACACCATCACGGCCACCATTTACTGAGCCCTTAGTAAGTGCCAGGCACTGTTTTAAGCCATTCCCCTGTGTTATCCCATTTGGTTCTTAACTAACCCTATTTGGAAACTACTCCTACTGTTCAGAAGGGAAGTTGAGGCACAGAGGGGTACAGCGGCTTATTTAAGGTCTTGCAGCCAGAAGGAAGCAGAGCTGGGAGTCAACACTGGGCAGTCTGCATTTAACACTGAGTCCCACTGCCTCCCAGAAAGAAAATTCCAGTCCAAGGGTTTGGTGATACGGGCTCAGGCCTTTCAGAGTCTAACCGGGGAATCCTGTGGCTTTTCTTTCAGAAATTTGAAGAAAGTCAAGGCAGGACCAGCAGCAAAACCGCCTTCTACCAGGCCCTGCAGAACTCCCTGGGCGGCGCGGACGCAGACCCCCGCGTCGCGGCGGCCGTGGCCTGGCGCTACTCCCTGCAGCACTCCAGCGACGACTACGCCGCCTTCTCCCGGGCCCTGGAGAACGCCACGCGGTGAGCGCGAGAGGCGGGCGGCTGCTGGTGGGAAGCGAGTTGATGTGAAGGTCGTGAGTGAGAAATGAGGGGCGTGACTTTGTGTTTCTGGTTTCCTCGTCACCATCCTTTCAGTACAAAGCCTGGTGTGGCCTGCGAGGCGAAGCCCTGGGGCAGATGTGGGGGGGGGCAGCTTCTGGGGAACCCCAGAGCAGTGGGAGAAGCAAAGGGTGACCCCAGCTCCACCATGGGCTGTGTTCGAGCATCAGAGGATAGAGGCAAAGAGGTGCCTGCTGTATACCCTGGGAAGCCCCTGGTCCGCTAATCCTTACAGACCCGCGGGTTCATCAGGCCCAGGGCCTCCGTGGTGGCCACCGTCAGCTTCATGCCAGTTTTAAAAGGATGGTTGATGCCCAGGCTCAGAGGCACCAGTATCTTGTAAAAGTTCTTTGGGTAGTGCTCCCATGCAGCCAGGCTTCACTCTGCACTTGGCAATCAGGCCTAGCAGGGTTGGGGGTTTTGTGCCGAATGTCACACCCCAGACAGGAGAAGAGCCAGGGCTCCTGATGCCAGCGCAGCTCTCTCCCCTAGGGGCTGCTCGCCCTTGTCTCACCACTTACTGGGCCCGCTCCCTGCTGGAAATGTTCTCTGCTCCCCACTCCCCAGGGGTGTGTGTGTTAAAGGCTTTGCTGTCATCAGGCATCCCTGTCACAGCACTGGCCCCCGCAGTGCTGCAGTTGTCAGTGGTCACCTGACTCGAGCACATGGGGAGATCCCTGCGGCCGAGAGCTGCGTTTGTATGAGGCAGTACTTAAGAAATGACTGTAGAATGGAAATAAGGAAACAGCCAGGGTTTCGGTCCTTGCTCCTTTCCAGGGCCCCTGGGGATGAAACCACAGTGGGGACTCCTGCTCTCACCTCCCCTCTGAACCCCCTTGGGCCCCTTGACATGCTCCCAGCGGGGTGGGATCAGCGTCCTGTAACTGCTTTTCTCGCTCCTTCCCAGAAGTCCATGCTTCTCTGTCTGCTCTTTGCCTTTGCCCTGCTTGACTCTGTCAGGGCATGAAGGGTGCCAGAGACCCACTGCACAGCTCGAACTCTCTCCCGGGAGACTGTGGGCTCCAAGCGGAGGGTTATTAGCTCAGAAGGAAACTGTGTGCAGCCTATTTGGAGCTTAGGGATCAGAAAGCCTTTAATTTTCCCTCAAATGCAGAGTTCAGCTTCCAAACGGACAGCCACCAGCTATTTATGGAGGCCCAGCCTGATCTCACAGATGTTCAACTTCCTCACCCAGAGCTGCTCGTAACCAAGTCAGGCCTGGCTGAGAATGGGCTTGTGGGAAGAGCTCAGGCTGGACTCAGTGCACCCAAGTTCCTCCCTCAACTTTGCCTTTCACTGGCTTTGAGGACAGTCCTCACCAGAGTAAGAGCTGAGGTCAGGGTACCCAGGGACACGTCACTGAGGAGGCAGACACATGTCCTCCCTTAGCTCACACCCTCCTTCTCTCCTGGCTAGGCAGGCAGCAGCCTCCCCGGGCCTCCCTGCCTCCAGCCTCCTCCTCCTGTGACTCCTTCCCTGAGCCCCATCCCATCCCAGTCCTGCACCCGGCTTCTCGGGGGGACCATGAGACGACACACGGCTGCCCCCATCTGCCCTGCTGTGCCCTGGGACTGGCCCTGTGTTTCCGCACGGCCTCCTCTGACCACTTGCACTGCCCCGTAGACTCGCCTGGTGTGCTCGTGGCATCACCAGCATAGGGAGTGGACTGTCCTCTGTGTTGAGTGACGCTCGTGCATGGCTGCTCAGGCGCAGTCATTCCAAAACCCCACGGGTGAGCCCCCTCGGACCCAGTTGTCAGTGGAGAAGATTGTGATTCAGGGAGAGGAAGGTGCTCTGAGTGTCCACCACGACCTGGGGGCCCACGGTCAGCAGGGCTCGCCTGGTTCCAGCCCCGGCCTGCCGCCCTCTTAGAGCCCTCGCCCTTCACTGCACAACATGCAGCCCTCCCTGTTGTCGGCTGGCGATGCTTGAATTTATTCACCAAATTACCCCCGAAGGGGGAGTGAATGTGAAACTTTGGGAGTTTAGGGCAGGGTTTCTCAACCTCTTCACTGGTGACATTTTAGACTGGATAATTCTTTGCTGAGGGGGCTGTCCTGTGCATCGCTGGGTGTTTAGCAGCAGCCCTCGACCCCACCCAGTAGATGCCAGGAGACTCCCCACCTGCACTATGAAGGTCAAAAATGTTTCCAGACACTGCCAAATGTTCCCCGGGAGGGGGCATAAATCACCCCTAGTTGAGAACCACTCATTCAAAGGTGTGCTGTGCAGGAAATGTCCTTGAGGTCCCCATGTTTTCTTTAAATGCTCAATTATTTTATGTTCTACTCCACCACATATCTGTTTTTGTTTTGCTGTAAAATGGTTTACTCCCAAATCTATGCACAGCTGATGTTCTGGGAGGTTTATCCTGTGGGTTTCTCAGACCTGGGATGCGCTGCTGTGGGCAGCGGTGTTTGACCTCATCCAGCCGTAAACCAAAGGGGACACAGGGTCCCACCTCTGGCTCTTCCGCAGGTCCAGCTGTGGAGTTGTTGGGGTGGAGCAGGTGGAGAGGAGAGGAATGCCGGGGAAGGCGGGGAGGGTGTTCTCTGCAAGCCTGCACCATGGACCTGGATGGCCGGCGGCCCCTTGCCTGGGAGAAGCCTTTCCCCGGCACAGTTGTGCATAGAGCGCCATGTAACTGGACTCCCTTCTCTGTCCGCCCTTCACCAGGGACTACTTTATCACCTGCCCCGTGATTGCCATGGCCAGCCGCTGGGCAAGGAGGGCCCGAGGAAATGTCTTCATGTACCACACTCCTCGGAGTTCCGGCCAGAGCAGGTAAGGCAGCCGTGTGGCCATGGCGGGCGTTGGTAGGTGCAGGCCACCTGGCAGGGTCCTTGTTACTGCTCTGCACCAAGGGGAAGTGGAGAAAAGAGGGCAGGACCCAGGTGCAAGTCCTGGCTCAATGGCCCTCCGCACATCACTGAACTTGTCTAAGCCTCTGTTGCATCATCTGAAAAATGAGACTAATAGTAATAGCCACTTTAATCCCCCAGTGTTGTTGGGATGAGCAAGTGAAATATGAGAGGTAGAAAAGCTTTGTAAATGATGAGGCATTTTGCAATCACAACATTTGTTAATAAGTGATTGGCCTAGCTTGGAAGAGGAGGCTTATTTTGAATCCTCCATGGAAACTGAGTTTACAAAAATGACTCCAAAATATAAAAGGGTTTTGTGGTTTTGTGTGACAAACAGAGCATTTTGTTTATTCCTGACACATTCACCATTCTTCCTTCCAGAACTGGTTCAAGTTACCTTAGAATAAAAGTCTCAGGTGCAATAAAATCATCAAAATGGGAAAGAGAAAAAGGGGTACAAGTGAAAGAAAACCTGTAAGAAGGGAAGGGGCAACCAGAGAGCAGAGCATTTAGCCTTGAGTTTCCCAGAAGCCAAGGAAAAGGTGGAAGAAATTGGGCTTCCACAGCTCCATCAGCTGATCAAAGGAAGCCAAGAGGCTAAGAGGTGGGGACGAAGCCGGTCTCAGCCTCAGAGTCTGGGTCCTGGGGTCACGGGCATCTGGGGCCTTGGAGGGAGGCCCTGGGGCCCAGCACTGGACTTCTCAAGACCTCATGGTCCTGAGCCAGTTGACAATGTTGGAAAACCCCAGCCCCCATCCCCGCGGGGCCAACTACTGCCCATGTGGAAGCCACTGCCCGTTTCACACTGAAGCCCTCTGGGAATGTCAGGGCATCATGTTTGCAAGAGATGCAAGAGGATTGGTTTTTTGCTTTATATAAAAATGTAAGCAAGGCCTGCCAGGTGGGGTCAACGGCAGCCATCACCCAGACCTGGTTAGAGGTAGAGCAGCGACCCACCCAGAGCACCTCTGGTCTCCAGAACTCTTGACTAAACCTGCAGGCTCTCTTCTTAGATCTATTTATAGTTTCAAACCGGTCCACCTCCTGGAGTCAAGCAACTGCCTCCAGGCTGCGAGAAGGAACAAAACTGGCAGGCGAGGATTGTGGTACCAAGGCGTGTGGGAGGCAGAGATGGGGAGGAGGAGAGCCATATGGTTTGGGTGGAGATGAAAGGAGCCTTGGAATCCAGTGGTCTGTGGTCACCCATGGTCAAGGGGGGCACGTGTGGGAAGCTCTACCTAGAACAGCCCTTGGCAGCATCTCCCAAAGGCCTGAGCTCTTATTTTCAACACACTAGTGCTTCCGTCTGCTTCTCTGCCATCCTCCCTCCTGAGGAAGAGATTATAACAAAAGGTGTGATAGTCCTGTGGCATGTTTACCAAAAGCCTGAAAATGTACTTCTACCTTTAGACCCCAAAATTCACAGTGGCAAAAAACTAAGAAATACATCTGCTTCAGGAGGGCAAAAACAATCAAAGCAAAACAGGCAAAAGCATTCGTCTGATTCCAACCAGAATCAATAACGCCTTGTCCCCACCCTCCTCTCTGAATGTCAGAGCCCTACAGGGAGGGGCCCAGAGCGGTCCTACCCGGATGGGGTGGTGCTCGGAGGAGCCATCCTAGAACACACACACAACTGCATCTTCGCTTTCTCGTGGCCGCTTCGAGTCTCTGTTGCTGAACAGCTTCCTCAGGCCCCTCCAGGACCCCCAGACACAGCTCCACTGCGCTGATCCTGGAAACCTCCCTGGAAGTGAAGCGACTCGTGCACCAGACTCATACAAAGAGCTCCTGAGTCTTCACGACTCACAGACCCTCTGAGCCCAGGGACCCTTGGGTCCAGAGTGGGGTCAGGAAATCATGTCGGAGGACAAAATCAGATCCAACCACTTCATTCGGCAGATGGGCTGGAAAGGGGTTCTTCCTCCTCTGGTGTATAAGCTCCTGGGCTCATCTTGCCATCTGTAGGGTGGGAGCAGGGAAGTGGGGAGACATCAGAAGCATTGACTTCCCACTGAGATCCATCGGGTCCCAGATCCAAGGCCCGCAGCATAGACAGAGCTTGGAGGAAAAGATCACGAGCTGGTGGGAGATACGCAGACCACTGGGCTCAGTCCCGTGTCTTCTAGCTCTTGTGTCCTTGGAGGACAGAGAAGCTCAGCACCACAGAGACATTTTACAAGCAGAGACCTTGCTACTCACGAAGAGGTAGATTAGCTTGGCAACCTAAGGCAAGCCGCTTCATCTCCTTCATGACTCAGTTTCTTCATCGAGGTCAGGAGGGGAAGCAATAGTACCTACCGCAGAGGGTCACTGAGGCAATTACTTTGTATAGAGCATCGCCTGGGAAACTGTAAGTGCTGAGTGTCCTGCTGTCCTTGTCTTTAGGATGCATTTGTGACAGCTCTGCGTGGGGCCTTCCATCCCCCCTGATCGCGGTACGGTGATGCTTGAATCAATGAATGAATCATAGACACTAACCCATTTATTTGTCTGCAAGTTTGTATTTTATGCTGAAAAGATACCTCTCTCGCTCTGCCCTGGAGCTGTCATACATCTCTTTTATTTCTGGCTCAAATCTACATATTTAAAATATATGTGTGTGCTACATTTCCACCATCTGGCTTGTATCTCCATTCCTGTTAGCATATATTAGCTTTCCTGGCAATCGCTACTGAACAAAACACAATAAATTATCACTTTCTTCCAGACTGTTGCTAATGATCCCAGAAGGGTGTGGTTCTCAAACTGCCCACCTGGATGGCCTGTGAGGAAGGAATGGGCCTAGAGGAGGAAAGGAGACAAAGAAACTGAATCCTTATGTGTGAGGAAGAGGTTCAGTTTTAAGACTGGGAGTCAAAGAATCCCAGAATATGGAATTGGAGAGGGACTTTCAAGATGACCTCGTCCAATTCCTTTATTCTGCAGATAAAGAAACAAAAGTCCAGACAGTTGAAGGGATTCTGTTCCCAGTCCCAGAGCCAGTAATTGAGAGTCTGGACTCAAACCTTGTCTCCTGTTCTCTCTCCAATTTTCTTTCAGTTGCACCCACTTTAACCCAAATCCTCTTGATTCCCTACTATGGCTCAATCCACATACCAGCTGGGCAACCTTGGGCAAGTCACTTTACCTCTCTGGGCAAAATTGCCTTCCCAGCGCCCGGTTGAGAACCACAGCTGTAATCCATTAGTAACTATTAATAGCACTTGAAGGGAGGCAGCCCCCCTCTCCTAGACCCCTACAGCCATGCAGGACCCTCCCCAGTGCCCTGGCCCCACGGTCACCCCACTCGGGCAGACCAAGCAGTGCATTGCAGAACCAGAGCGTAGAGCGAGGCTTTGACACTTCTCTGTTACAGAGGTGACCTGGAAGGCTGACAGGCCTCTCCCCGTGTTCCCACAGGTGTAGCCTGCTGTCCACCCCCCAAGTCCAAGGCCAGGTTTGTTCTCTCAGGTGCATCCTCTGGCTTGCCCAAGCGTCCCTCTAGGTGCCATCTCCCACACTGCTCTGACCCCTTGCCTCCTGCCAGCCTCCATGTTTCCTTCTCATTGATTCACACTTGATGTCCTTCTCTCCAACCAGCCCCTTCCAAAAGACACACAGGTCCAGGCATCTTCCCAAGATGAGCCGCCACCTGCATCCTCTGTACCTCATGGGCAAAGAACTCCCAGAACCTGTGGCCAGCCCACGTTTGAGGGTCTGTACCCCCCAGCCCTGGTCATTGCACCAGGTCCCACCAAGCGTGAAAGGTGCCCTGATTTGTTCTCTGATTCTGTCTGTGCTAGGAGGGCGCTGAATCTGGTTCTGCCACTTACTGTGTGACTCCAGGCAGGTGTCTTGACCTCTCTAAGCTTCAGTTTCCTCATCCATATGATGGTGCTAATAATAGAAGTTAACACTTGTTGTAGGATTGTCGTCAGGCTGAAAGGAGACAGTGCATGCCAACTGCCTGGCTGAATGCCTGGCTGATAGTGGGCGCTCCTTAAGTGACTGCCAATCCTGTGTAATGTAGATTATGCTGGAAGAATTCATATTGGAGATGAACAGAGCCTAGGAAGATGTATATTACAAATGAAGTGGTTTCTGGGTATCAGCTATTGAATGAGTGTGGCCACTTCAGAAGGGGAAGTGGAGGCCCCTCATCTTAAAATTCCAGGGGCTGTACAAGCCGTGGAGTTCATAGTTTCCATGAAAATTCCTCATGAGGCTGTGCATGGCTGTCTCGTTTGACTCCTGTGTTGTATTCATGTTCTCATTCTAAAACCCTATTCTAAAGTCCCCATGGTCCTGGGATGTCATTCCCACATCCCAGCAATGCAGAAGCATTTCAGACAGATGGGATTTGACTTGCTTTGATCAGGCGACAGGGCTGGACTCGGGATTAAACACCTACCTGGGCACTGAGTAAGACTTTGGGCCACTCTTTGATCTGAGGAGAGGCAGCCCAGTGTAATGGAAGAGCACATCCTGCAGGTTCTCAGTCTCATCTCCTTCATTTACTAACTGTTTGCATTTGGGAAAGTTCCTTCACCTTAATTTCCTCACCTATCAAACGGATATAAATACATCTGTTTTATGGTGGGAAGAGCCAGGGGGATGTAGGCTAAACACCTGGTGCAATATGGATGCTCAGTATTTGGTAGTGAGGATTGTTTTCCCTTTAGGAAAAATGAGGCTCTGAGACGAAAAACAAAATCAGGATGAGTAAAGTGGCAATGATTTTCCTCCTTTATAAGTTGTCAAAACCCTGGAAAACAAAGTCACAAATTCAAGATTCAAGGCATTCCAAACCCCACTGCCTTTGCTTGACATTTCCGTGCATTCCAGGGGCCTTAAACATTCCAGATTCAAACCATTATCTTTTTAGTTGATTGTCTTGGTGAGTTTGTTAGAATTGGCAAACTAAAGAAAATTTAAAAGTGGCTGGATTCTTGAATGGGGTCCATGGGCCTGGCTATATCCTGTGTGATTTACAATATTATTTCCCATTAAGGATGAAAAAAAATCATTTTCTGATTTTTTTCTAATCCCATGATTTATTGGCTGATGCTACATGTCCTTGTCAGTGTTTATTCAACACATGTTTATTAAATGCCTTTGATGTCCCAGATGCGCTTCTAAATACTGGAGACAGAGCAGCCTGCAAGGGGGAAGAGGGGCCTGCCCTGTTTGAACTAATACTGTAGAGGGGGGAGATGATGTGTACTAGGGATGGTTACAAAGGATAGACAACACACACATAAATGAGGCCGAATAAATTCAGGCAACTGGGGGAGTCACATGAGGGTGCTGCGGTCCATGGAGACTACAGGCTACCTGAGATGGGGGAGTTAGGAAAGAACCTTCCAGAAAGGTGACATTTGAGCTGAGAATAGAAGGATGAGAAGGCACGATCGTGTGAAGAACTGAGCAGTTGGCAATCCCAACAGAATGATCACCAAATGCTAAGGGCCTGAGATGGGAAAGGGCCTGTCACGTTTGAGGCTAAGAAGGAGGCCAGTACAGCTGGAATCAACTGGAAAGGAAAGTGGTTGGTGGTGAGGAGCAAGAGGTAGGGTCTTGTAGGTCACATAGGAGTTCATAGACCATGGCAGGCAAGGATATAGCATTTTATCTGAGTATGATGGGAAGGCCTTGGAGATTTTTAAGGAGGCAGGTTGTATATAATGCATATGTTGTCATTTCATTCGTAACCTAAACACAGCTCAGTAAAGTACCAGGTGATATGTTTTTAAAAATAAAGTACAGAGTAGAAATCCTCTTATCCAATGTGATGGTCAATTAATCAGAAAAAGTCAATTAAAGTGGTAACCCATGAAAAATTATTGATAGATCTATATCTTAAATATTTTATTTTAACATTAAACATAAAAATGTGCAGTTGCTTGCCATTCTTTTGATGCAGAGTCAAAGGCTTGAGTAGGAAAATGATGACTGGAGTTCTCCCCTTTAAATTTCTTGAAAAACCATAAACATAACACGTGGTATATAACTTCCAGCTTTCATTTCTTGAGAGTGGGGCATCTGTATTAATTTAGTTAAGCTGTATAATTACAATGGCAAATACAACTGGCATAAACAGGTTTGTGACAAACAGTTGGATGTTGGTAAGCGCACAGCCTTGCTGGTGAGAATAGATGTGTTGGGCCAGGAAACGCAACTTTTTCTGAGCAACAATTGTTCTGTTTCATGGAAGAAATAAAGTGTTCAGGTTAATCCAGCAAGTCTGTTGAAAGCTTTAACTGTGTTGCAAAATAATATATCATACAGCTCTGCCAGGATTTAGGGAATTATGAAAATATTGCAAGTATTTCATTTGGGGCAGGGGTGAGATTGTGTAATTTAAAGAAAATTGGGGAGCTCATTTTTAAAGGATTGCATTGTGCAGCCTTTCGTAAAACATAAGCCATTAGTAAAGCATGTAATTACTTCCTGATTAATTCATGGGCAGAATCTGAGCTTTTGCATATTAGATTTGCCCAAAGAGGCAAATCCTATTGCACACTTACAGACTTCTATTCGTAAGCTATTTAACAATCCCTCAAAAAAAAAAAAAAGAGCCTGGGAAGCAGAAGGGCTTTCATCCCTCACTGTTCCCTAACTTCCTTTGGAGGAAGTTATCCAGAGATACTGGCTAGAGATAAGAAAAGGAGTATATATTATGGGGATGAGGTCAACAAACTTCCTCCTGCAGACAGAATGACGGGAATAGAAATCCCTGTACAGCATGGGAGGCTCCCAAACCAATCTCATCAGATGGGCTGGAATGCCAGCCCACCCCCCACGCCCCCCCCCCGACATGCACCTCCTTGCCCCTTATCAGAAGAACTAACCTCCATAATGCAAATGTGGCTTTTTCTATCAAAAAAGTGCCTACCCATTCTCCTCACCTTGAGGGGAACCCAGGCTAGCCCCCCTTCCCAAATCAGACAATCGCTTCAGCACAGCCTGGAGCCTGGCACAGCCCTTTGGGGACACCCCCTCAGCCATCGTACTCCTGATGAGCCCCAAACATGCAGAAATTAGGGCTTCCTGTTACGGAAGCAGAGTTCAAGTGAAGAGTTTGTGCAATGAATAATCTCTAGAATGTGGCTTTTAGCTTGCTAGAATGCAGGCTTCACCTCCCTGCAAATACTCCAAAGGGATTCCAGAGCACTCCAGGCAAGATTTGAGATGAGCAGGATGGCTGAAAGCTAAGCTTGAGGGGGGTGCACATTTTGCAAAAAGAACCAGCCTTCTGCCTGTCCTGGACCACTGCAGCAGCCCCACCGTGGGTTCCTCGGTCCCACTCTTCCTCTCCATACCATCCCACTGATCTTTCTAGAAGACCAACGTCACTTGTAACTCAATTGCTTAGAAACCATCCTTTTAAAAAGCGACCTTCATTTTCTGTGACCTCAGTTCTCACGGAACCAAAGCCCAAAGGGCCTTAGTAGTTTTAGTAGTTTCCTTGGATTCAGAAAACTCCGATTTCACTTCTCAGCGTGATTCACCTCTCAGCTCGATCTATGAGGCCCAGAACATGGGGACTGTTTTCCTCACCAACACCAGCTCCCCCCATTCTGCTGCCCTGACTCTGTGCTCAGCCCCACCTCGCTGTGCCCTTCTCCACACAAAGTACAGAACCCAGCCCATTACTTTGCATTTACTGAGCCTCTATCCAGAATGCCCTTCCCTGCTTTATCGACTTGCTGAGCTCTTCCTTATCTTTTAAGGAACAGGTCCAACATGCCTTCCTCTCCGATGTTCCACAAACACAGGCCCGTCTCCTTGCCTGGCACATGTGGTACCTCTTGGCTCTGTCCTCCTGTGGGGCTTTATAAATCGTTCTATCATACAACTCACAGTGTTTTATTTTAAGAACGATGGGCATATATCTCTGTCTCCCGTCTCCTTGACAGAAGGGCTGACATTCTTTTTTTTTTTTTTTATCGCTAGCACCTATTCAGCGCCGTGCACACAGTAGAATTTAACAAATCTGGCTTGAGATGGGTCTTGGCCCTGACCTCCCATAGTCCTTACTATGCTGTGGTCACATTCTGGAACGGAAGTGTACAATACAACACTCGTACACACACAGTCACCGGTCACTCACACAGACATGGCCGGTCAGCTCTTCCACCACTCCGGCTAAATGTGACTTCACCAACATCAGCAATGTTAACTCTTCCTCGCAGGGCAATCCATAATTATTAGAGGGATTTTCATCCCCCATCTACCTATGGGAAACCCAAAATACCACAGGGGTGCTGATCAGGGATGATCACCCCATTTAACAGATAGAAAACCGGAGGCCCAGGGAGTCAAGGGGGAAAGTGGGATTTGAGCTGAGCTTGCCCAGCTCAGACAGGGTGACTTCCCAGGCCCCACATCCACGTCCCCGTGTGACCATGAGAAAAGCCAGCCCTGGCCCCAGCAAAGGGTGAGTAGCCATCAGATTGCAGAGAGGTCGACAGGAGTATTATTACCAAAGACAGCAAAGGACAACAAAAACCACATGAAGCCAGCCCCATGACCATTTGCCTTTAAGACCACCACAGGTTTGGGTAAATGACTTACAGAGCTCAAACCAGCACAGAGAAAAGAAGCCACATCAGAGGGCACGAAGAGCCTGCCCCTGACTTGCGAGCACTGGGGCCACCCCACTAACGAGTTTCTTCTTTTACCTGGTCAGGCCCTGGGGTTTTCTTCCACGTTTCCCTCTGCTGACGCTGAGCTCAGATCTCCTCTTCTTCCTCCAGAGGGTCCTGGAACTCTCAGCCAGCGGTCAGGCTCGCTGAGTGCTTGGTCCTCTGATCCTGAATCCCCTCTTCCGAGGCTCCCACTGTATGTCCCTCCTCCAGATGTCTGCCTTAAACTGCTCAAAATAACTCCAGCATCCTGACAGAGATCAGCTCCGCGAAGGAAAAAACAAGGCAGAAGTCCACACCACAACAGGATCTCCAGCTAAACAGATCACACGGGCTGCAAGCATGGCTCCACAGCCACTTTAGGGTCGCTGGACCCACTGGCCACAGCCCTGAGAGCCCCTTTCACTCATCTCTTCCCAACTCCATGTCCAGTGATGTCACTCTGATAGCTTAAAATTTGCTGGGGTAAGAGTATTGGAATTGGTAAGTGCTCCAAAAGTAGTGCTTTGCTCAGAGAGCCCATGGTTAAATGTTTAAGGCCTCCATTAGCACAGACCTTCTTGAAGACAGGATGGAATCTATAAAGCCTCTCCAGGAAAGATGCCCATAGACACGTCTACTTTCGGGGAACTTGTGGTTCTCTGAAATCCTATACTGGACCCCAGGTTAGAGTCCTTCATCCTTAAGTTTTTGGGTGCATCTCACAGAGAAAAGAAAAGGGAATGGGGGTGTGTGTGGGAAATAGGGCCAAGGATTTGAGGATTTCATTGAAGAACCTCATTGCATGTCTGAGACAGATAAGATCATGTCACAATTTTACAGATGAGGACACCTAGACCCAGAGAGGTTATGTGCTTTGTCCAAAATTTCACAGCCAGGAAGTGGTTGAGCTGGGACTTGATTGAGGACACTGATCTCACAAATTTGTGTCTGTTCATTGCACCATTTGAAATGCAGCTTTTTGGGGGAGAAGAAACCCTAAACAAAACCACTGCGGTTGGCAGAATAATGGCCCCCAAAATGCCCATGTCCCAATCCCTGGAATCTGTGAATATGCTACTCACATGGCAACAGGGGCTTTGCAGCTGGGCCTAAGGTAAGGACTTTGAGAGGGGAGAGATGGCTGGGCTGTCCGGGTGGCTCCATCTAATCTATGAGTCCTCGAAAGCAGACAGTGGCAGAATAGTGTGTCAGAGACACGCTGTTGTTGTTGGCCTTGACAGTGGAAAAAGCAGGGCATGAGCAGCAGCCTCTAGAAACTTCTAGAAGCCTCTAGGAGCTGGGGTTCAGCCCTCAGTGTATAACCAGCAAGAAAAACGGACCTTGGACCTACAACCACAAGGAACTGAATTCTACAACCATCCAAAGGGGTAGGAAATGGAACTTCTCCTCTCCAGAGGAATGCAGCCTGCTGACACCTTGATTTTAACCCATTGAGACCCAGGTCAGATTTCTGACCTACCGAACTGGGAGCTGATAAATGCGTGTTACTTTAAGCCACTACCTGTGTGTTAATTTCTTATGGCAGCAATAGATAACTAAGTTGCTTTCTTGGATGGGCCTCCTGAGAAACAGGATGGCTGTTTCACCTTCCATGGCATTCTGATGGTGGGAAAATCAGCCAAATGCTTCAGGACAACAAAGGGCTACGAGAGAGCCCATCTTAGCTCTGGCTTCCCTGGCTTCTCGGAAGCCAGCAGGGAAGGGGTTAAGGGGTTAGCTGCCTAGGAAGTTCAGGCTTTCAGAAGACCAGGGCTGATGCTGGTGGTTGGTGAAGGAAACCCACACAGTAGTTTAAGGGGAGCAGCGCTGGGCTTGGAGTTGCCGACCTAGGCATGTGAGCTGGCATCGCCATTTGACAGCTGTGGGGCCTTGGCAAGGAAATCGCCGAGCCTAACTTTCCTCTACTGCATAAAGGAGCAACAGAACTATTCATGGGGCCGTTGAGATAATAAGGGCGAGAGTCTGGCCATATGTGAGGGATTATTTTAATCACCATTGTTATGACAACTTCTGTCTGCCTGGCAGTTTTCATTTTGTGCCCTTTTCCCTTTATGGACCTTAAAACACTGCTAACCACATACGTCATTTTTACCCACAGGTAGAGTAGACAGAGCATGTGGGGCTGGGGAGAATTGGGTTGACTCTGGTTATCCCGAGTTTTAGGTCTGATCACCTGGAAATGTGCAGACAGTGGCACGTGCAGTCCTGGCTGCTGGGGCCCACGGGTTTCCAAGGCCCTCCATGGTGCCTGGCACATCGTGGGCACTCGGGAAATGGTAACGACCAACAGTCACTGAGTAGAGCCGGCTTGGCAGCTGCAGAATCCAGGCCCTTTTCCTAGCTCTGCCACCAGGACTTCTGACCGTGGACAGGGGGCTTGGCTCCTTGGGTCCCAGGATCCTGCAAACGGGGGGTGAGACTTGTCACTTCTGCTTCCCTGTCAGGAGTAGTTAAGATTAAGCCTTCTCCAAAGAGGTTCCTGGGATACTGGCAGAGGTGCCCCATTTGTGGGGCTCTCCTCCCCTTCCTAGTAGAGCGCCGTTGGCCCTGCTGTATGCCTCCCACGGATTCATGTCCCTTCTCGGACGCCTTCCAGCGTAGGGGCCCTGTGCTAATGGGTGATAACC
>PVKY010000882.1:0-38486 GCA_004027775.1 Bradypus variegatus
TGTGTGTGTGTGTGTGTCATGCTCCCTGCACCCTTGCCCTGGCAGAAGCAACCCCTTTCATTAGGGAATGCCAAGAAAGCCGGGGGAGCCTGAGGTGTGTGTGTGTGTGTGTGTGTGTGTGTGTGTGACACGCTCCCTGCACCCTTGCCCTGGCAGAAGCAACCCCTTTCATTAGGGAATGCCAAGGAAGCTGGGGGAGCCTGAGGTACCCCAAAGTCCTTCCCAAGGCAAGGCCAGAACCATGAAATAGTGAATGGCTGGTTCGCTCTGCAGGGTATTAAGGGGATTTGGTCTTGAAATTGGATTTCACAGACCTGAACACTTAGCCCTCCCTGACCTAGCCAGGGCCTGCCTGGGGGCAAGTCCGGTGGTCACATTCGTGGGCCAGCAGAGGGGTCCATATGGGGCCCATACTGGCTCCACCGCCAGCCCTGGGGGCTGGGTAAAGAGCACTCACAGGCCCCCTTAGGGCTCAGAAGACAGGCTGGTTGGGCAGCAAGAGATTAAGAACTAGATCTGGTATTTATTGAGCACCTATTATGTAAAACCCTGGGGGCCAAAGAACAAAGAGGACCACAGGGCCTGTGTTGGATCTGCCCTGAGTGCTAAAGACGGGGGTGGGGGCATCGGGCTGGGCAGGGGCCTGTTGGTGTAATGACATAAGGAGCGTGTGCAAAGGTCCTGGGGCACTGAGGTGGCAGAGGTTGCCCGGAGCTGGTGGTGAGGCCAGGAGCCATCAGGACAGGGCCACGGCTGGGGTCATGGACGGTGGCCTGTGCCGCAGGAACAGAGGCAACAAGCTGATGTAAGCACAGAGTGAAAAAAATAATATCATAAAGATTGCTCCTAGCAGCACCCCCCCCCCCCCGGCTGCCCGACTCACTTCCCTGGGTTCGGGGGAAGTGAGGGGGAGGCCGAGAGAGCAGCCAGAGGGTGAACCCAAGGGGTCAAAGAAAAGTTGAAAGGAAGGAAGTTGAGGGAAGGAAAGGGGATGGGGCTGGCGGGAAAGGGCATTTCTTGCTTAGAGGCTGGAGGGCCGATGGGTGTAGACCAAGCTGGGTTTGAGGGTGAAGGGCAGGGAGCAGCTTGTGGGGGAAGTTTACACCCCAGGGCCCCGTCTTCTTTAAGAAAGGAGCTGAACAGAGAGCCTTGTGGGGCAGGGAGCAGGAATTGCAGGCAGTGGAACCGGCTTGGCCGGGTGGGGGGAGGGGCCCTTACTGATCATACCTGATACCGCAAAGTGGGGCTCCCCACGCCCCCACGCCCCTGCCCACTCTCTGCCAGTCAGCCACCTAGTAAATGAGTGTGCTGCACTCGGCCGTCTCACCAAGGGCTCAAGAATTTGCTCTTCTCCCTTACTCTACTTGTGCTGCTGTAAGCAGAAACAAAGGAAACCCCTTCCTACTTCTTTGGAGGAAATGTCTACTTATTTTCTGAGCTCTGGCCAGGTCTATGCAGTCAAATATTACAGTCCCACAAGCTCCCTTGCTGTTGTAACTGGGACGACTGGACCCGATGGCCGTGTGTCTCCCTGTCTCCAGGTGAGCACACCTGCCCATGGGCGCACGTCACTGCCAGGGTTGGAAGTCATGAGATGGCCCCATCCTGGGTGGCCGGTGGAACCAGTTCCTGGGCACCTGCCCCAGAAGTGTGCTCACCCAGCTGCCTGAGTTGGAGCCTTGAAATGACCCGTAAACCAGCGACCATTAGTCATCCTGGAAGTTTTTACAAAGGGGATGTAAACATACCAGCGTTGAATTACTTCTGCATAGAAGCACCTTGAAGGAAAATAATGATGTGGACTCACAGGAAAATGCAGATGGCCAAAGCATCAACAGGAACCAAAGTATCTTGTAAATGTGAGAAGGCCAGGCTTCTTTCACCCTGCTTCTGTGCCCAGCCGCACTGGCCCACGGGGGTAGGGGGTGGGCGTCCGGACGGCTGGGTTCTCCAGCACTAGCAGTCTCCACCCCCCACCCACCCACGGTGACATTCCCTGCTCCCCTACTGTGGACTAGGCTCCCTGGTCCCCAGGAGCAAGGCCGCAGCGCCACACTAGAAGGCTCCCATCCTTGCCCCATCAAACCCCCAAAAGCCCTTCACACTTTGCAGTGGCTGTTGCCTATTTTTAATGGTTCAGAAAACGAAAACCCTAGGTCTGTAGCACAGTGCAGTTGCGGGCCACTCTCCGGAGGCACTGGCGTTGAGCCTCTGTGAGCAGGTGGCATGGGGGCGCTGGGGGCCCGAGCCCACGGGCACTGACCCATGCCCCCACACCCCGCCCTGTCTCCTTGGGGGTGGTCATGGCACAGCTCCCAGTGGCCCAGGTGAGCTCATCAGCCCACCAGCATGCATCAGAAGCAACCTGTTGCCTGGAACATTCTGGAAAGGCAGCATTGCAATCCTGGGTCCCTGTAGCAGAGAGGAAACACCAGAAACCAAGTCTCTAAATGCCTCTTCAGAATGTTTCTACAGTAACAGGTTGCTGGGACTGGTGCCCAAGATACAGGAGTCAGAGCCAATTGTTCTATTTTTCACTTTTAAAAGGTTTTTAAAATGTTCTTTATATAGAGGAGAGCTGCTTGTTGGGTGATCTCCACCAAGGCACCAATCCCTGGGCTCCATTTCCTCACCAATGCATCAAGAATGGACGTGTTTCAACATCTTACCCCAGCCAAGACCAGAAGGTTCTGTGGGATGTCGTGTTTTAAAAACTAATAAATAGGTCTAGTGCTGCATACATTTCACGTCCATAATTAAAGTTACGCATATTCATATAAGCTATTTGTTACCGTTGAGCCAGATCTTCTTGTATATTTTTAAAATATTTATAAAAAATTGTGGCTTCTTTTAATTTTTCACTTGAATCATCTTAAATTTGTAGAAGGGGAAAAGGATGCTCCAGGAAGCCTATAGTTTGTCTCTGAGCTTAGTGGAGAAGCTTCCTCTTCACCCTCAAGCAGTTTGAATGATTATTGTTATTATTTGAATTCCCAAGTTGTGGCTCCGAAGCCCTGATGGCCCAGTGTCTGGGCCCCAGGAGGGGGTGGAGGACGCTGGGGTGATCATTTCACGGGCTTCGTGATGCCAAAGCGCAGCTTTTCTCTCTGGCACTTCAGAGACAACCTCCCGAGAACCCCCTTAGCCAAAGCTGCACACTTTTAAAACCTGGCCCGGCGCCCTCCGCTGCGGGTGAGGGGGGCACGACTTCCCAAGACTGGGGAACCTGGGGGACATCTGCCCCATTCACCTTGATTAGATTTGTGCCGAGTCAGTCGTTTCCACAGCTGGAAGACTTCAGTCCACTTGAGGTCAATTTCCTGCCGGACAGAGGGGACAATGCGCGGAGGCACCACCCCTGCCGAAGGTCATGGCTGCCAGCGACGGATGGACGGACGTCAGTCGGGCCCTACCCCCACCAGGGGCCTTGAATTCTGCTTTTGTCTGCCTGGCTTGATGACACACTTGTCAGCGATACAGAAGGCATCTTAGTCCCCCAGGGCTGCCACAGCAGAGGGCCACGGATTAGATGGCTTCATGCAGAAGGGGTGTATGGTCTCAAGACAGTCGTGGAGGGGAAGTCTGAAGACATGGTGTGAGCCGCACCCTGCTCTCTCTGGAACCTGTTGGGGAGAAACTTTCCCAGCCTCCTCCAGCTTCTGGTGGTGTCTGCTGGCCGGCCCTGGGGGTCCCTGGCTGGTGGCTGCACCCCCCCACCAGTGTCTGCGCCCATCCTCACGTGACCATCTCTGTGTCCAAATTCCCCTCTTCTTGCAAGGCAACCAGTCCCATTGGACCAGGGCCACTTGCTCTAGTTGTCCTCCTCTTAGCTGACTACCTGCAAAGACCCTGCTTCCAAATAAGGCCACTTTCCAAGGCCCTGCAGTTAGAGCACCCACATATCTCTCTGGAGGACCTAGTTCAGCTCCCAGCTGGGAGCAACAGCCCTGAAGCCACTGCGGTGACTCCCAAGATGCAGCGTCCACAGGGCCGGGGGAAGTTCCTGAGCCCGAGGACCAGCTCCTCCATACGCCGTCTCCCGTGGGAGTGACTATCCTCGAGGGGGTAGTTACACTGGAGCTTGGACGTCCCCTTCTGTGGGAACATCACCCCGCATCCCTGCAAGTGCCCCGTGATGGCACCAGGCAAGGTGCAGCATTTGGCAGGAGCTCAGCAGGCAGAGCTGGGTGTGCTGAGCGTCCACTCCGGGCCAGCAGGCGGGAGACAATCTGCTTAATTGCCTTGTTAATCTCATGGCCAAGCTCAAGGTATGTGTCATCGCATTTTAAGAATGAAGAGGCTGAGTTCAGAGAGGCTGAGTAACTTGTCAAAGACCACACAGCAAATGGCACAGTCACGGTTGGAATTCACAAGGTGTCTACCCCCAAAGCCATGTTCTGTCCAGCTGCTTCTGGCATAAACGTCAAGGCAAACAAATTCTACAGAAAAGAGGAAAGTGTTGAAAGCTGAAAATGAAGGGGTTCCATTTTTCACTTTCACAGGCAAAGATTGATCAGAAGCAGACGAATTGCCTTTTGTATCTTAAAGTCAAGTACCCAGAAGGGAAGGAAGTTCCTCAAGGGAGTCTGTGCTGGTTTGAATGTATTATGTCCCCCAGAAAAAGCCATATTCTTTGATGCAATCTTGTGGGGGCAGATTGATTAATCTTTTTGATTAGGGGGACCTTTTGACTGCATTTTTCCATGGAGATGTAACCCACCCAACTGTAGGTGATGACTCTGATTGGGTGGTTTCCATGGAGGTGTGGCCCCGCCCATTCAGCATGGGCCTTGATTAGTTTATCAGAGCACTATATAAGCTCAGAAAGAAGGAGCAAGCTCGCTACAGCCAAGAGGGAAACTTGGAAGAACGCACAGGAGCTGAGAGAGGAGCTGCAGCTTACAGAGACCTTTTGGAGTTGGCCTTTGAAAGCAGACTTTTGCTCCAGAGAAGCTAAAAGAGGACAAATGCCCCAAGAGCAACTGAGAGTGACATTTTAAAGAGATGGCGAAGCCTAGAGAGGAACGTCCTGGGAAAAAGCCATTTTGAAACCAGAACTTGGAGCAGACGCTAGCCACGTGCCTTCCCAGCTAACAGATGTTTTCAGCCATCCTCCAGTGAAGGTACCCGATTGTCAATGTGTTACCTTGGACACTTCATGGCCTTAAGACTGTAACTATGTAACCAAATAAACCCCCTTTTATAAAAGCCAATCCATTTCTAATATTTTGCATAACGGCAGCATTAGCAAACCAGAACAGAGTCCTTGACAGGCAAGCATGGAGCATCTACAGTGTCCAGAGCACTTTCCAGGGAGGACGTGGGAGCAGCCAGCCCCAGCGCCTGCCATGGACGTGCCCAGGTAGGCTGAACACCATCTGCAGCATGGCCAGCACCCCCACTCCCACCCTAAGTGTTCACAGTCAACAGGACATGACCTCAAAGCCATCCTGGTGCCGCGGGACCACTGGGGACCCTGAGTCACGCTGGGGCTGCGGGAGGTGGTGGCAGAGGCAAGTCAACCGGGTGCTCACCCAGGGCCACCATGTGACCTGTCTGCAGCCTGCAGTCTGGGCAGTGGCCACCATCCCCGCCAGGTGACGCTCCGACCGCCTGAGAGGCAGGTGATTGACTTTCCTGCGTGCACCCAAGGCTGGGCCTGCCCCATATTCATAATATTTCATAGTGAACCCTGTTTTTTGTTACATACAGGAAAGGCACTTCCAAGGAGATGGTTGTTTTCTGCCTGTGTCCCTTACCCAAAAGAAGGCTGATCTACCCCTGGCCACTGGTGTCCGGAGCCACATTTAGGGAGCTGGACCTGAGGGCCAGGACCTTGTGTGTGTCCACCATTTACAAGGCGAGTTTGCAGGGATTTGCCAGGAGGCAATGGAAGCTTGGGGAGAGCACACCGAGGAAGAGGGAGAGGAAGGCACGGGAGACAGGACCCCCTCCCCAGGAATGTCTGTGACCAGCGTTCACCAAGGCTCCAACTAGGGGTGTCAGCAGGAGGTCCTGGATTCCTGGGGAAGGACCCCAGGGCCCCACAAAGGGGTTCGTCTCTGCAGCCCCTTCACTTGGCCATCCCCAGTGCCATGTCCACCAAGCACAGGGGGACACAGGAATTTCTCTCTTCCCGGTTAAGGCATGTTCCCTGTAATTAACATCTTGTCTGTGTTCTTTGCTTTACTTTTTTTTTTTTAAGGGCTTCTTGGAGTACACCGATAGAATCACCCAAATAACTGGAGAGAGACGCAATGTCTTAAAGAGTTAAACTACTCTTAAAGGGTTTTTCAAAGGACCCACGAGCCCCCATCCAGCTACAAATAATCAGTGTGTTAATTACAAATGATCATTGTCCATCCCAGCGGCTCCTAAATAGTCAAATGGAGCAAAGTAAACCATCTTTCTGGTCTGGAAACAACCAATGTAGTGAGGAAAAGAGGAGAACATTGATCCCTTGTGTCTGTCGAGCACTTTGCACTAATTCCTATAACAAGAAAGAGGGGCAAATCCTTATCCCCATTGTCCAAATGAGGGGCTTGAGGCGTAGAGACCCTGGGTGGCTCTCCGGGGGCAGCGAGGCTGGCCAGCAGCTTGGGGAGACCTGGACCGGGTGTGCCCCATGGGCTGTCTCGTGCCTTGTGGCCTGACAGGTCTGTTCTGTGCCCCGGTGGGATTAGAACAGAATAACTCTTCAGCCTGCAGACACGGGGTATGGCAATGGCGGGAAGGTGGCTGCACCTGTGGGCACCTGAGGTCATCAGACACGTCCTCTGCCTTCTCTTAGTGCATCGTTTCACCTCCAGGAAACTCTGGCAGCCCCCTCTCCTGGGAGCCCTTCCCAGGCCCCTGGAAGGAGGAGCGCTGCAGAGGAGGGCACCCTGCCAGTAGCACATCCGTAAAGCCCGGGATTCCAGCTGCTCCTTCCCCAGCCCTCCCTCCCAGACCAATGGGCCTCACTGTCCTGGAGCTAAGGGGGCCACAAAAACAGTCAGGAGCCGGAAGGAGGGAGGCAGCCCCCAGCCACACTCCCGTCTCCAGGTCCTGCCTCTTAGGCTCAGTAAGTCTCAGGTGCTGGGAAGAACTGCTGCATCCCAGAGAGAGAGGAAAAGGCTTGTTCTCACCTTTTTGTCTTTGTAGAAGGCAAAAATGCTCCCTCACAGTTCTGTATTGTATTAACCTGACAGCTGTGCTTACAGCAACATGGTGCCCCTCTGGGAGCCAGTCTGCCCTCTTAGGTCTGGCGTGCACACGGAGTCAGACTCATGTACAGCTGAGCTCGGCTGACACAAAGGGGAGTCTCCAGGTTCCCCCAAAGGAATAAGAAAGGGATAGCCAGGGTGACCCAGTGTATTAGTTAGGTTCTGTAGGGAAACAGAATCAACAAGAGATCTCTATAAATACAAGGTTTTATAAAAGTGTCTCACACAACTGTGGGGATGCACGAGTCCAAATTCCAAGTTTGGAGTTTGGAGTTGCAAACTGGCAACTCCGATGAAGGTGTTTTATGAACTCCTCAGGAAATGCTTCACTGGCTAGCAGAAGAAGTGAAGGTTCTCTCTCGCTCCCTTAAAAGGCTTCAACTGACTGCATTAAATCCAGCTGATTGAATTCTGTCATTGAGGAAGACACGCCCTTCATGGATGTGAGCAGTCACAGCTGCAGCCAACTGACTGATGGTTTACTAAACCACCGTTCTGGTTTATAACCAGCCACAAATGTCCTTGCAGTAACGGTTAGGCCAGTGCTTGCTTGACCAGACACCTGGGCACCATCACCTGGCCATGTTGACACATGAACCTAACATCACAGTCCACCTTTGTCAACTTTGCAGCTATACACATCACCTTAAACCATACATTATCTCTAAGTAGAGAACAACAAAAGACATATATTTCACCTAACAATAATCTGCTGTCCTGCATACAACCGGAAACACACTAAATCTCTCCAAAATAGGATGCAAGTCCTTGGGTTACATTAGCTCTTAAAATTGATTTCCTTTAACTTAAATACTGCAAAATGAACAATACAGCTTATGACATATGATAAGGGGATAAGATAGAGAAGAAAACAAAGATATTTGCTTTACAGACAAATACAAACATACTCAAAACGAGGAAATATTCATGCCATCATAGTCCTCCTTTCTGTAACTTGTCACGTGGTCATAGTTAATATTTATCACTACCTTCTTCCATACCCATTGCATGTTCCCTTTACCCTCAGCAAGCACTTCAGCTGGCCGTGGTTCTTTGCCTGGTGGGGTGACCCAACCCTTCATTACTGAAGTTTCTTGGCTATTGGTAGTCCTGCCTGGATTGGGTTGTTGCAGCTTTCCATTGACTTTAATCACAGGGCATGGTAGTACTAAGAGATGCCCTAGGGGATCTCCTATATTCCAGGAAACAATCATACTCTTGTATGAAGCAAGGCTCTGGGTGACAGTGTTTTTGACACCTTAACAGAGTTTTGCAGAGTTGAGTGGTATAATGATGTTGGCTGATTGCTCTTGGATACACTGGATAAATTTATAAGAGAAAGGGATGAGCTGAAGGCTTCAAATTTGAAACTTAAGTGCCGTATGACAGATGTAAACATTTCTATGTGTGCCCTGAAAAAAATCTTATTTCCTGTGGCTGCAGACTTGAGATTTCTGAAAAACAGACCCAGAGTGTCATTGTATAAGTGGCAGATCTACAACATAAACTAAAATCTCAACTTCACAGTATGTCTGCTGTTAAAGTAAAGGCATTGATTGGAAAAGAATGGGATCCTGAAACTTGAGATTCGTAGTAATGGCAATGAGAACATTGGAACCGTGGATTCTGCTGAGTCTTTGCTAGATATACCTGCAGTTGTCTGTCCTGAGGAAAGAGCCACCCCACCTCCAGTCTGCCCTAAGGAGCCTGCCATCCAACCTCCACCTAAAGAGATTAACCCTTCAGTGCCTGCTAAACCTGTAATCACCTCCCCTGAGGAAGCAGCCCTCACTCCTCTGGAGAGATTAATCCTGTTTCATGAGATGAAACTGCAGCAGAATGTCCTGAGGTAAATGGCTTGAGGGATACTCCTAATTCTTTTCATGACCACCCCCACCGCCAGTCTTTGCTACGAGACCTATAACTAGACTAAAGTCCCAACAGGCCCCAAAAGGTGAGATACAAAGTGTGACCCATGAGGAAGTACACTATACTCCAAAAGAACTGTGTTCCAGTTTGCTAATACTGCTGTTAAGCAAAATACCAGAAATGGATTGGTTTTTATAAATGGGGTGTATGTGGTTACAAAGTTATAGTCTGAAGGCCATAAAGTGTCCAAGGTAACACATCAACAATTAGGTACCTTCAGTGGAGGATGGCCAATGGTGTCCGGAAAACTCTGTTAGCTGGGAAGGCGTATGGCTGGCGTCTGCTCCAGAGTTCTGGTTTCAAAATGGTTTTCTCCCAGGACATTTCTCTAGGCTGCAGCTCCTCAAAAATGTCACTCTTAGTTGCTCTTGGGGCATTTGTCTTCTCTTAGCTTCTCTTGAGCAAAAGTCTGCTTTCAAAGGCCGTACCCAAAATGTCTCTGTAACCTGCAGCTCCTCTCTCAGCTTTTGTGCATTCTTCAAAGTGTCCTTCTTGGCTGTAGCAAGCTTGCTCCTTCTTTCTGAGCTTATATAGTGCTTTGGTAGACTAATCAAGGCCCATACTGAATGGGCAGGGCCACACCTCCATGGAAATTATAAATCAGAGTTATCACCTACAGTTGGGTGGGTCACATCTTGATAGAAACACTCAAGCAAAGAATTACAATCTAATCAACACTAATACCTCTGCCCACAAAAGATTGCATCAAAGATGATGGCATTTTGGGGGATATAATACATCCAAACTGGCACAAACTATATGAGTTTTCCAATTTATACAGACAGAAAACAGGGGAATGTGTGTGGGAATGGATATTAAGGGTGTAGAATATTGGTGGAAGGGATATAAAGTCGGATCAGGCTGAATTTAATGATATGGGCCCACCAAGCAGAGATTCTGCATTTAATATTGTAGCTCGAGGGGTTAGAAAAGGCATTATGGTTTGTTTGGGTGGTTGCCTGAAACATGGATCAAAAGGTGGCCGACATTACCTGAGGTTGAAATGCCAGAACTGCCATGGTATAATGTACAGGAGAGGATTCAAAGGTTTAGAGAGATTGGAATGTTAGAGTGAATATATCATGCAACACCTGCTCACACATCCCTGGAATGTCCAGAGAACATACCATTACCAGGACGGTAGGGAATAAATTTGTGAGACTAGCTCCATCATCCCTGAAGAGCTCTGTAGTCACCCTTCTCTGTAGGTCAGCTATTACTGTGGGAACTGCTATTACTGAGCTGGAATCCTTAAACACAATGGGGATAATCAGATCCCGAGTTGGCAGAAGTTAATCCTCAAAGACAAGGTGGGTGTGGCCACCATAATGGAAAACAGGTTCAAGGCAGCAGTCAAAATAATCTGACTCAGACTTAGACTTAGAGCATTGGCTAGTAGATCATGGAGTACCTAGCAGTAAAATAGATGGGCAGTCTACTAAATTCTTGTTTGATCTCTACATGCAGAAGAATTCTAGGTCAAGTGAACAAAAGTCTACCTTGAATTATAAACACAGAGAGTCACAGCAACTTAATCAATTCCCAGACTTGAGACAGTCTGCAGATCCAGAGCCCCTTGAATGAGGAGATGGCCGGGTACCCTTGGGGAAGGACCCTGTTACACTGTCCAAAATTGGTACTCTTAATCTTCCTCCCAGTCTTCCCCAGGGGGGACCTACATCCTTTTACTAGGATAATTGTGCACTGGGGATAAGGAAATGATCAGATATTTTGAGGATTATTAAACTCTGATTCAGAAGTGACATTAATTCCAGGAGAAGCAAAACATCACTGCGGTCCACCAGTCAGAGGTGGGGCTTATGGAGGTCAGGTGATTGATGGCGTTTTAGCTCAGGTCCATCTCACAGTGTGTCCAGTGGGTCCCCAGACCCAATCTATGGTTATATCTCCAGTTCTGGAATGCATAATCGGAATAGACCCTCATCAACTGACAGAATCCTCACATTGGTTCCCTGACTCATGGAGTGAGGGCTAATATTGTGAGAAAGCCCTAGTGGAAGCCATTAGAACTCCCCCTGCCTAGCAAAATAAACCAGAAGCAATACCAGATTCCTTGAGGGATTGCAGAAACTAATGCCACTCTTAAGGACTTGAAGGATGCAGGGGAGGTGTTTCCCACCACATCTCCATTCAACTCTCCTATTTGGCCTGTGCAGAAAACAGATGGGTCTTGGAGGATGACAGTGGATTATCATAAGCTTAATCAGGTGGTAACTCCAATTGCAGCTGCTATTCCAGATGTGGTATCATTGCTTAAGCAAATCAACACATCCTCTGGTACCTGGTATATAGCTGTTGATCTGGCAAATGCTTTTTTCTCAATAGCTGTTAGTAAGTACCACCAGAAACAGTTTTCATTCAGCAGGCAAGGCCAGAAGTTTACATTCACTATGCTACCTCAGGGATATATCAACTCTCCAGCCCTATGTCATAATATTGTCTGCAGGGATCTTGATCGTTTCTCCCGCCACAAGACATCACACTGGTCCATTATATTGATGATATCATGTTGATTGGACCTAATTAGCAAGAAGTAGCAACTATTCTAGATATGTTGGTAAGGTATTTGCATGGCAGAGGAAGGGAGATAAATACAACAAAAATACAGGGTCCTTCCACCTCAGTAAAATTTCTAGGTATCCAGTGGTGTAGGGCATGTTGAGATATCCCTTCTAAGGTGAAGGGTAAGCTGTTGCATCTGGTCCCTCCTAGGACCCAAAAAGGGGCACAAAACTTAGTTGGCCTCTTTGGATTTTGGAGACAACATGTTCCTCATTTGGGTGTGACCCATTTACCCATTTACTGAGGCCCATTTACCGAGTGACCAGAAAATCTTCTAGTCTTCAGTGGGGACCGGAACAAGATGAGGCTCTGTGATAGGTCCAGGATGCTGCTGTGCAAGCTGCTGTGCCACTTGGACCATATGATCCAGCTGACCCAATGGTGCTGGAAGTGTCAGTGGCAAATAGAGATGCTGTTTGGAGCCTTTGGCAGCCTCCTATAGGAGAATCCCAACACAGGCCCATAGGATTTCAGAATAAAGCCTTACCATTTTCTTCAGATAACTACTCTCCATTTGAGAAACAGCTTTTGGCCTGCTATTGGGCCCTAGTAAGACAGAACACTCAGCCATGGGCCACCAAGTTACCATGAGACCTGATTTACCTATCATGAGCTGGGTATTGTCCGACCCACCAAGCCATAAAGTTGGGCGGGCACAGCAGCACTCCATCATAAAATGGAAATGGTATATATGACATAGAGCTCGAGCAGGTCCTGAAGGCACAAGTAAGTTACATGAGGAAGTGGCCCAAATGCCCATGGCCCCCACTTCTTCCACCCTACTTTCTCTTTCCCAGCCCACAGCTATGGCGTCTTGGGGAGCGCCTTACAATCAATTGACTGAGGAAGAGAAAACTTGGCCCTGGTTTACAGATGGATCTGCACAGTAGGCAGGCACCACCCGAAAGTGCTCAGCACTGTAGCCCCTTTCTGGGATGTCCCTGGAGGACAGTGGTGAGGGGAAATCCTCCCAGTGGGCAGAACTTTGAGCAGTGCACCTGGTTGTTCACTTTGCTTGGAAGGAGAACTGGCTAGAGGTGCATTTATATACTGCTTCCATGGGCTGTTGCTAATGGTTTGGTTGCATGGTCAAGAACACAGAAGGAACATGATTGGAAAATTGGTGACAAAGAAATCTGGGGAAGGGGTATGTGGACAGACCTTTCTGAGTGGGCAAAAAGCATAAAGGTATCTGTGTCCCATGTGAATGCTCACCAGAGGGTGACTTCAGCAGAGGAAAATTTTAATGATCAAATGGATAAAATGACTCCTTTGGTGGCTACCAATCAGCTTCTTTCCGCAGCCACTCCTGTCATTGCCCAATGGGCTCATGAACAAAGTGGTCATGGCGGTAGGGATGGGGGTCATGCATGGGCTCAGCAACATGGACTTCCACTCACCAAGGCTGACTTGGCTACAGCCACTGCTGAGTGCCCAATCTGCCAGCAGCAGAGGCCCACACTCAGCCCCCGATACGGCATCATTCCCTGAGGTGATCAGCCTGCTACCTGGTCACAGGTTGATAACATTGGACCACTTCCATCATGGAAGGGGCAGCGGTTTATTCTTACTGGAAGAGACACAAACTCCAGATATGGGTTTGCCTTCCCTGCAGGCAGTTCTTCTGCCAAAACTACCATCCATGGACTTACAGAATGCCTTATGCACCGTCATGGTATTCCACACAGCATTGCTTCTGACCAAGGAACCCACTTCACAGCAAATGAAGTGAGGGAATGGGCACATGCTCATGGAATTCTGTGGTCTTAACATACTCCCCATCACCCAGATGCAGCTGGCTGGATAGAACAATGTAATGTCCTTTTGAAGACTCAGTTAGGTGCAGGGTTGGGGCAGTGCTCCCCAGGAGGCTGTGTGTGCTCTGAATCAGCGTCCACTCTATGGTGCTGTTTCTCCCATAGCCAGGATTCACGGGTCCAGGAATCAAGGGGTGGAACCAGGAGTGGCACCACTCACTGTCACTCCTATGATCCACTAGGTAAATTTTTGCTTCCTGTCTCTGTAAGCTTAAGCTTGGTTCCAAAAGGAGGAGAGCTTCCACCAGGAAACACAACAATAATCCATTGAACTGGAAGTTAAGGCTGCCACGTGGCCACTTTGGGCTTCTTATGCCTCTGAATCAACAGGCAAGGAAAGGGATTACTGTACTGGCTGGGATGATTGATCCTGACTATCAAGGAGAAATAGCACTGCAGCTACACAATGGAGGTAAAGAAGAGTTTTCCTGGAATACAGGAGATCCCCTAGGGCAACTCCTAGTACTACGATGCCCTGTGATTAAAGTCAATGGAAACTGCAACAACCCAATCCAGGGAGGACAACCAATGGCCAAGAAACTTAGGACCCACTGGAGATGATGCAGGTGGCTGTCTCCTCACCAGGGGGCCTCCGCCCTACAAGCTAGCAGATACCAAGCAAAACGATACATAGAATAACAATGGGACATGCCTCCTGCCTTCAGGTTTATGAGGTTTAAAGACTCCAGCGAGAGGCAGAGAAGGTGCATCCTTTTCTCTTGCAAGGAAATAGGCTGATCACGACAGACTGTAATAAATGAGAGTGTCTGACCATGGGGATGTCCAGGGAGCCCATGAGAGGAATTAGCCCCGTGCATGTGGCCCGGTGGGATGTCCAGGGAGCGCGTGAGAGGAATTAGCCCCGTGCATGTGGCCCGGTGGGATGTCCAGGGAGCCCATGAGAGGAATTAGCCCCGTGCATGTGGCCCGGTGGGATGTCCAGGGAGCGCGTGAGAGGAATTAGCCCCGTGCATGTGGCCCGGTGGGATGTCCAGGAAGCGCGTGAGAGGAATTAGCCCCGTGCATGTGGCCCAGTGGGATGTCCAGGGAGCCCATGAGAGGAATTAGCCCCGTGCATGTGGCCCAGTGGCACAGCGGGCTGCTCTTGTCGGGCATCCATAATTCCTAAGGGCTCTGTCCTGAGACAATCAAGAAAAGCGGTGTTTCCCTGGAAGGAGGGGAGCCAGCAGACCACGTGACCCCACCAGGCCTCTCCTCGTCCTGCAGCTCTGGGCCCGGCTACCAAAAGGGACCCAAGCAGGCCCTGGAAAGAGAGGGAAACTCAGCAGAGATGGACTGATGTCTGTGTACGAATGGACGGACAAACAAAACATGGGCCAGCCGTGCAGTGGAATATGACTCAGCCACGGGAAGGGGGAATGCTGGCACACGCGACAGCACAGCTGCACCTGGAAACCATTGCCCTGCGTGGAAGTAGCCTGGCGCAAGGGGCCATGTGTTGTGGGAGTCCCTGTGCCGGTTTAAATGTATTACATCCCCCCAAATGCCATTATCTTTGATATAATCTTATGTGGGCAGACATATCAGTGTTGATTAGACTGTAATTCTTCGAATGTTTCTGTGGAGATGCGCCCCACCCAACTGTGGGTGATGACTCTGATTAGATATTTCCATGGAGGTGTTACCCCCCCATTCAGGGTGGGTCTAAATTAAATCACTGGAGCCATATAAATAAGCTGACAAACAAGGAACTCAGTGCAGCTGAGAGTGACATTTTGAAGAGGAGCTACAGCCAAGAGGGACACTTTGAAGAAGCTGAGAGAGGAACTTCAGTTTACAGAGACATTTTGGAGATGGCCTTTGAAAGGAGACTTGTGCTCTGGAGAAGCTAAGAGAGGACAAACACCCCAAGACCAACTGAGAGTGACATTTTGGAGAGAAGCTGAAGCCTAGAGAGGAACGTCCTGGGAGAAAGCCACTTTGAAACCAGAACTTTGGAGCAGACGCCAGCCACGTGCCTTCCCAGCTAGCAGGTTTTCCAGACACCATTGGCCATCCTCCAGTGAAGGTACCCGATTGTTGATGACTTACCTTGGACACTTTATGGCCTTAAGACTATAATTGTGTAACCAAATAAACCCCTTTTTATAAAAGCCAGTCCATCTCTGGGGTTTTGCATTCCGGCAGCTTTAGCAAACTGGACCAGTCCCTATACATGGAAGGTCTGGAATAGGCGAAGCCATAGAGACAGAGAGCAAATTTGGGGTTGCCAGGGGCTGGGGCCTGGGGAATGGGGAGAGACTGCTGAATGGGTATGGGGCTTCCTTTTGGAGGAGGAATGTTCTGGAACTAGATAGTGATGATGATTGCACTCCATTGGGAAGGTACCAATGGAAGTTTATGTTATGTGTAATTTACCACAATAGGGAGGGAGAGACAGAGAGAGACAGTGACTGAACAAATGTGGTACGTGGCGCTCACCCTGGGCTGGGCCTGCTGTTCTGTCCATCTGTCTGTTGGTTCTTTTGTCCATCGAGTCAAGTATTTATTGAGCAGCTACTGTCAGGTGCTGGGCTAGATGTGGGGGTATAATAATAAACAAAATCAATCATTGTGGATCTTAAACTCAGCAGAGGGAACAGACATTGGTGCGACAGCACACGACAGCTGTGTAAACTGGGGAGCTGCCTGCAGGGAGGCCAGTGTGGCTGTGGCAGAAGCCAAGGGGCTGTGGAGAGAGACCACCTGGGGCAAGGTGGGGGCTGCTCGGGCAGGACCTTGGTGAGCCTATGGGTGTTGTTCCTTCCACAAGAGGAAGGGGTGGTTGAAGGGGCAGAGACTCAATCTGATTTGCATTTGGCCAACATGGCCTTGTGGAGAGGGGGGAAACACAGTCATTTGGCTTAGGCAGCTGGTGGGCCCACGAGAGCATCTAACTTGTCTAACATACAAGAAGGAACAAATAAAGGAAGGAGAGGACCATGAAATAGGTGGAGAAGTTCTGAAGGCACGAACCAGCCGGCAGGGGCAGGAGCCACACCAGCATCAGCCCACAAGTGCACGTCCAGTCAACACGGACGATGAAACAGCAGAAATGAAGCTGGAATCATGTGGCTGCAAAATCGCCACAGATCCTACAAGTAGATGCCCATGTGTGAAGTCAGTTCCAGCGGACTGAGCGTCACCACGCAAAACACTGGGAAAGGACGTGGTTCATAGATCTTAGAACAGAATTATCAAATGGGAAGAGACAAGAGAGCAACCAGCGGAGACCACGACTTGATTTTCTAGACGAGGAAAGGAGGTTTCAGCATCGTCTCCGTGGAGACACCAGCTGTGAGGGACAGAGGGAGCCGAGCGGCGCAGGAGGTGGGCAAAGTGCGCGGCTTGGGAATCCCATTTGCAGACTCGGCTTCCGGCTGTTTCCTCATCCATCTGCAAACAGGATGCACAAACACATGGCAGCTCTCCAGAAATAACAGGAATGGCAGCTCTTGTTACATAACCAGAGACAGAATAGGGGGAAACGAATTAACTTTAAATGCACTCTTCATGCCAAGCACCCTGTTTAACTTCAGATGAATAAGTAGCAAAGAAAGAAAAACAAGAGAAAGTGCTTCAAAAGGAGACCAGAGCCACCCAGCTTTGCTGGGGGAGGCTTCTCTTCCCAACACAACTGAAGGGTAATGCAAATCATGAATGCAGCATGTGAACTGGAGGGACAACGTATAGATAAAAATTTTGAACATTAGTACAGCAACAAAAATAAGCCTCCTTTCTGGCACACGTGGGAGTCGTCTTTGCACGCGTCTCCTCTGATCTGATCAGCTGATCCTGAACCCAAATCCTGCCAGCCCTTCCTTTGCAATCCAACTCCAGCTTCTCAGGCCTTCTAGCCCTGGGTCCCAATGGGCAGGGCTCTCCAGCTGCCACCTCTCAAACCCCACCCTCCACGCCATCTACTGTGACTCTAGGGAGGACGGTGAGAACACAGGTGTTTGGAACCAACAGACCTGGCCTTGGCTGCCCCCTCTTCTCCTTATAAGCTGTGCATCCTCGGACACATGACTTAGCCTTCCCCAGCCTCGCTTTCCACCTCGCAAAATGGACATAGCAAGGCCTAGTTCATGGGGTGTTGGAAGGTGTCAAGGCCACGGCACATGTAAAGGTCACAGCAAGGTGCCGAGCACAGGTAAGAGGGTTAGGTAAGGTCCAGGGACCTGCTTCCCTTGGGCGTCATCCATAGCTCCCTAGTGCCATCAGAGTTAAGTGCCGGCATTATCTCCACTTGCATGCCGATCACCCTGCCTTGCCCAGCCATCGCTGCAGCCCTCCGCCCATGTTCTCCGCCACGTTTCCACCTGTCTCTGTCCTACCGAGGACATGGTGCCCGGTGGCCCACAGTGGCCTGCGTTTCCACAGCCGTTGTGATCTGAACTCCCAGGGCGATCCGGTGGGCCCTCCTCTCCTGCTGAATTGTCACTGGGATCTTTACGGGGAGTCACCTTTTTATGCGCGTGCGTCTGTGGCCCCAGCTGGGCTCGAAGCCCCCTCAGGCCTGGGGCCACACCTTACAGGCCTTTGAGTTCTCTCCGCAAACATGTGCAGGTTTCCAGTAAACCTCTCACAGTTTGGCTTGTACGTTTGTAGTTAGAGCCCTGCTTGGTTTCCTGCGGCTGCTGTAACAAACGGGGGGACTTTGTCTACTGTCTCACAGTTCCCAGGACCGGAAGTCTGGACTCGAGCTGTGGGAGACCCTGCTCCCTTTGAAGTCTGCAGGGGGAAAGACCGTCTGGACCCTTCCAGCGTCTGGCAGTGGCCTGCCGGTGACATCTCTGCCTCCTACTTGTTATGAGGCCTTCTCCCTGGATCTGTCGCTGGCTCCCCCTTCTCCTGTCTCCAGCAGGACCGCCTCTTAATTTATCTCACCCGTCTCTCACTGCCCTGTTTCCCAATAAGGCCGCACCCGGGGGGCCTGGGGGCGAGGACTCCAGCATACCATTTGGGGGTCACAGTCCGACCCAGAACAAGGCCCGTGGTCCAGTGGCATCATCCAGGCATCCCCCAGGGCAGGGAGGGGTCCACTCTGGGGCCCTGGAGGCTCTGCTCTGCCCCTGCCACCCTCGGCTCTGTCCCTCTGCAGGGTGCCCGTGACCACTCTGCCCCCAGCCCCGAGGCCTCAGGTCCCAGGGTGAACTCAGGGTCACCCTCTTAATGGGCTGAGCCTCGGGGTCCAGGTCGGCTGGCCTGGGCTCAATTCTGGCCACTGTGACCTGGGCAAGTTTTCTTTCCTTTCTCGGCCTCAGTGTCTTTGGCTGTAAAGTGGGGCTAATCAGCGTACCTCCTCTTGTCACTTCCGAGAGGATTAAATAAGTTACCAAGTGCATGCAGAAGCATAGGGCCTGGCCCATGGTGAGCTCCAGGGGACTTCACCCTACTCCTCGGTCCTCCTTGCACCCCTCAGAACCTCCCCCAAGGCAGGCGGCAAATGGTCACCCCGTTCTCGGGCCTTTGTCCCCTTCCCTCTCTACACCAGGAATACTTGTCCTGTTTGCTTTATCCCAGCATGGACGGAGGCCTGTCAGATGGCTCAGGCTCAGAAGATGTTTGTTGGGTGAATGAACGAAGGCAGATGATAAAAATCAGCAAGCACGCTTTCTCTGAAGCTGTGGTTGCAGTCCCCGAATTTGCAGTCACCTGTTGGTGCAGAATGTAGACTTCCTACTGCATCTGGGGGATGGGGGATCCGGAAGTGGGGAGTCAGTTGGTTAGATGAAAAGAACTTCTGGGGGGCAGCACGTCTTTAGTGTCCTGGTGGGCCTCTGGGAGCCAAAGCCTCCAAGTGAAGGACACAAACGGGTGTGTGCAGATGCCTGCCACGCAGAAACAGAACCCAACGCCAGATCACGGGAAAGGCCCACGGCCACCCCAGGCTCTGCTTCCCTGCAGGCCAAGTAGCAAGCTACTCGTGATGTGTCCTTTCTAAAGACCCCAAGTCATTAACGCAGCAAGGAACCTGGTCCCCTTAACACCATCCTGGTGGCTTCCCCAGAGGGAAACTCAAAGGCAGGAGGCCCTCATAAGGCATCCGGGATCCCCCCCCCCCACTTGGATGTCCAAGAGTGTTCCCTGATTTGAGACTTATTTAAGTTCTAATCTTGGCTTCAGAATCTACAGGGCTGTCACTGGGAGACCGGGAGGCAGGACGCCTCTTCATCAGAGGAAGTTTGGTGCTATTCACCCCGATACCAACATCGTAGGGATAATAAACACATTTCAAATCCAAAATGCAATGCACGGTTGAATCTCATTCTTCACAGTAGTTATGTTCTATAAAGTCACCACCATTGAGTAAAAGGAAGCGGGCACCCACACTGTGTGTTGCTGGGAGCAGACCCCTTTCCGAGAAGGGCTTTTCCAGAACACAAAAAACAATGGACCTGTGGGGTTCTCTGAAAAAATGGGGCGCGCCCTACAGAAGTGTAGCTAAGCAGCCCCTGGAGCTCACCTAGTTCCCATCCCGTGAGAGGCTGTCAGTGGACCCGCAGACGGCTCTGGGCAGCGGAGAGCTGCTCCCGCTTTGTAAGATGCCCCGCAGCCCCGCCCCCACTGTGTGAAACAGAAGCTCAGAGCCAGCCAATCCCTCGCCTCCGCGCTCCACCGGTGAGCCTCCCCTTCCCACCCCCTCAGGGAGCCCCCTTCTACTCCTTGAATGGGACGCTGCCCCCCACCCCCCACCCCTACCGATCCATGAATCGCTCAAGAAAGCTGGGAGATCCTGACCTGCATGAAAAGTTTTTCTTCTGTCACTAGAATTAGCAGATAGGGAACCATTGCCCCAGGCAAAAAGCAGGGTCAGGATCCTGTGAGCTTCTGGCCACAGTATTTTTGTATGTCAGTATCAGTACCGCGTGGGTGATGTGTGTTTCCTTTTAAAGACCCCTTGCTCAATCTACACTATTGATTCATTCACATTGGACGTACGGCCCACAGCTCTGTAACTCACGCCCCGAACGAAGCTTCTCGAACACACGTTCTTCTCCGTGAGACGCATCACAGCTTTCTGTGCTTGGAGCACTAGACAGAACTTGAGGGCTACACTTGGGGGCCATTTTCAGCAGCAAAATCACCAACAAGAAAAAATTTTTTAAAGCACAAAAATGTGAAAAATGTGGCACTAAATATACTGAGAAAAAGACACTTATTTACAGATGAGAGTTGAAACAAGAAGGCAGAGTGCCACCTTGTTTGACCTCAGCTGTGTTGGAAAAATATAATGAAAAGCAAAACCTTCTCCCAACCCAGAAAACCTCTCCACGAAGGTAGAAAAGTAAGAAAAACAATTTTATTATTGGATGAGCCTTAATCTGGGATTTAATGCATCCAGGAAATCTGCTAAGAGATTATGAAGGAATAAGAGATTGTGAAGGAAGAAACTCCCTTCTGCAGAGCCCAGATGACAGTCCCCGTCACCTACGTGTTCTCAGAACAGACAGTAACACACCCACGGCCACACAGCGTCCGCCTTAAATTCACCCGGGAGCTGGCGTGGGCTTCGTATTTGCTAACTTCCTCTATCCAGGCGGTAACAAAACTTCTGTGAGACAGGTGAAGACTTACAGCCTGGAGCCAGAGGCCTAGGTTAAACCCCCATCGAGAGGGAGCCAAGGGCTCTAACTTCCTTGATGTCTACATTTCAGAGATGCCCCCAGATCCTGGAGAAAGATATTCCTGGATTGTAAAGCTGGCCAAGGGCTTATTTAGCTTCTGAAAAGATTTACGTACAACTCAAAGGGGCAGGGAAAGGATTTACTATACTTACTATGACAACTTTCCTAAAGAGTGTGCTAAGCAACGGTGGGGCGGGGAGAAATCTCTTTCCCTTTTTGAACCAGGGAAAATTACCTTTTTTTCTTTTTTGATTTGGATTACCCTAACACTGGAAGTGTGCATATTGGCCACTCACTCTGGGCATAGCTGCAAACGACCTCCAAAGCGCCATGGCTATTAATTCTAGGGCTACAGATAAATTTTAGCAAGTAGGCAAATTCACAAATATGGGATCCAGGAATAAGCTGTGTGTGACATCTATTTTCAATCTATAAAGACTGAAAATTGTATGACTGAAGGTCTAGCCTGCAGCTCTCCTGCTGTTGCTAGGTCTTCTGCACACAGCCACCTCTGATTTTTGCACACTTAAGGTGGGATTTCCCTTCCTTTTTGCACCTCCCTTTGAGCTACGGAGTGCTGCAGGGCCCCGCACGAGACCTACTTCACCACAGCTTCTGACAGTTAACAGAGGAGGTGGTGGTGGCAGCCTTGGAGGCCAGCACCCCTTAGCAGGACAGCCACCACCTTTATGCCCAGTTGCCCAGGCTGCTCACTGCACAAGGGCGCCGGCTAGGGGGTGAGTGGGCCTGCATGCAGCCTAGCGCCAGGCCGCCTCTGGAGGAGAAGGGGCGTCTTTTCCTAAAACTCAGAGGGCCTGGATGGGCCAGTGGCAGCCCTGGCTTCACATCGTTACCAAGCGCAGGAGCCACGGGGAAAGAGGCAGGGGCCTCTCCAAGTGCCAGCAGGGCCGGCAGGGCTGTGGAACGCCAGGGCAAGCTTCAGGCTGGGAACTCCGCTACAAGAGAGGGGCGATGCCAGAGGGACCCTCTTGTTCAGTCTTCTGCCCGGAGCCCCCACCCTTTCCACACTGGGGGGAAATGCACCTGCCCCCAGAATCCTGCCAGCATCTCCCTCCTGGGGGAGCCACAGTATCCTCAGTGCCTGCGCCACTGACTGTACCTAGGACCGCCCGAGCCCCTGGCTCACTCTCGGTGATACCGCAGACAGGGCCTTGCGCACAAGGGCTGTTCTGTTTTTGGGGGACCAACCCTCATTGCCAACAGCTTACACACAACTTTTTTTTCCCTCTTCACTTAGCCAAGATTCATTTCAATGCCTGAAAACAGATTAATCCAAATGGTAATACTGTGATTTCCTATGATACATAAATACATACAAAACGTTTGAAAATGTAGACACTGTTACTTAACCCTTAAACAGCACACTATAAAGTTTTCAAAAGCACAGCCTTAAAAAACAATGCAGGGAAACCACAAAATAAAATATCAAAGAACTTTCACATTCTTATGAGGTCAGCAGCAGCAGCAAGCCGTTCAAACCAACAAGTTTTCACTCTCGCAGATGGAGAGTGCTGTATATTTGTTTTGGAAAACCAGGCCCTTTTTATGCAGGTTACGTGGCCATCGTACGGAAAGGCTTTCGGCTCTCTTGACCACTGGTTGCTCCTTCTACACTGGGCTTTTGGGTTGTTTACTGGTTTCCCAGGGCTGTGGCAAATTCTCACAAACTGGGGGGCTTAAACCAACCAAAATGTCCTCTCTCAGTTCAGGAGGCCCCGCCTCTCTCCTGGCCATCCTGGGGCTCCTCGGCTTGGAGGCTCATCACCCCATCTCGGCCTCCGTCTTCACCTGTGTCCCCGCCTCTGTGTCTATTCTCCCTGTCTTGTAAGGACACTACCCTAAACCAGGACAGTCTTATCTTGAAATCCTCAACTAATCCCAGCTACTAAGACCCTATCTCCATAAACATCACCTTCCAGGGTCCCGGTGGATGTGGATCCGGGGGACACTTTTCTACCCAGTCCAGATGGTTTATCCTCTCGTGAGATGTGCTGCCCCACGCACTTCACCGGCAGCCTCAGACAGCAAGCCCACCCCTCACAGGGCTTCTGCCCTGCTAGCCCCACAGGGCGCCCCTCCCCGGTCCAACTCACCCCCACTGCTGCCCGTCGGGCCCCTGAAACCCTCACCGTGCTTGGGATTGGCGCCATGTGTGTCTTCCCCCCCTGGGCCGGGCCGAGCAGCGTCTGCGTCTGGGATGTTTCTGCCACATTGCAGGGTCTGGGCTCCCACGCTGTGCCCACGGGTAACAGAAGACGTGATTAGAAATGAACCTGGGGACCCTCCCAAAGCCCCACCTTTAGGGAAGTAGATGGACTTTGGCTTGGGAGAGGACACAGGTCAGGGCCTCAACTGTCAGGGCTATGTGTTCGTTCCAATGCTGCCAGGATGTGGGTGCGTGTGTCCCCGTCAGAGGGACCCTCAGGCACCCGGGAGAGCTGCAGGTGTGCAGCCCACCCGAGCCACCCGACGTTTGGAGGACAGGCACTGAGAGGAGCTTCCAGCAGCCCGAACTCCTCTCTTGATGATGGAAGATGAGCTGGTTTCGGCTGCCCCGGGAAGAGTGTCCCTGAGTTAACATTCACTGCGCCCCCTCAGCTTGTGATACGGTCCGCTACAAAGACCATTCGCTTGAAGACTATTTCCAGGCTTTTAAAAACCGTGGAAGACTGTCTAGTTCAAAGTGTGTGATAAATTTCTCCTTTAACCCCAGCCCAAGTTCGTCTCCCTATTTTAACCAAAGACGTCGTGCTATTGTGTGACCGTCCCGCTGCTTCCCGCTGCCTGTCGGAGAGACTCCACAGCTGACCCACTCCCGGGGGCTGCTCCTGGTTGGCTTCGGTTAGTTCCTGGGTTTTTAACTGTCCTGGTCTACATGCAGTTGACTTTGATAAGGTCCCGTATAAGGAGGGAGCTACCTCTAGAAGCACAGAATTAGGAAGCCAGGCTGTCAGCCATCCGGATTACTATGAAACGTGAAATTCATGTGCGTTGGGTGCTGGCTGATCAAGTCCCCTCGGGCTCCGACGGCTCACACACCAAGATGCGAGGCTGGGTCTTCAGGCGTTTCGTATTCTCTCTCTCCGCAGGAGAGGAGAGGGACACAGGGAAGGCTGGCCGCAGGCTAGAGGACGATGCCATGACCACAGTCGCCACAGGTACACACATACGGATGTCATTTTTAATTTTGTTTTTCACTTTGCATATTCTATTTCCAGTTCTTTTATTTAATCAGTGTGAGCTGTTGCTTTCTCTGTTCGTGGCCAGTGTCTGACCCCACTGGACCCACTGCCTTCATAGGGTCTTCTCATTCAGGTTCAAGTACTTCAGCCCCATCCGGCCAGACGCCGGACGGTTGCTCCTTGCCCACTTTTGGAAGGTTTCGCCACCCCCCAGATCGACTGGGTTCTAGAATCTCAGTTAACCTATCCTAACCTCCTACGTGATTTGTAAAGAGATTGTGCAGAGTTTTTGTTTTTTTTTTTTTTCTTTTTCATGCTCCCTGTTAAGGATTTTTTTTTTTTTTAATTTTGGTTTTGGCATGACTCGTGATCTATTTAATACTCTTCCAGCTTCTGTTTTATCGATCCGACTTCAAAGTCTTCCTTCAAGAGCGGTTGTCAGCCTGAGGGGAGGGGATGGGAAGGGAGGGCCCTCTGAGGGTGGCCATCATTCCTGAGGCTCGTTCTCCAAAGGGCTCTGCGTGTGCCGAGCTGGACGTCACCCTCCTCCTCTCGCCTGGGAGGGGTGGTGAGGGCAATGTGTGGGCCCCGAGGGGCTCACCGGCATTTATTCACTGGGTTATCAATCTGGTAGGCACGTCCACGTGGAAAATGAGGTCATTTGCTTTCATTCATTCATTCAGCCTTCAGGGGGCTTCATGCCCACCTGAGCCCTCCTGACTTACCTTCTGGCTCCGGCCCCAGCTGTGCGCAGGTAGCGCCTGCAGCATTTGGACTCAGCTGCCCCAGTCCTACTTCCTGCCCTGGGTTTCTGCCACAACCGTTCTAGAACAGCCACAGATCCTGAAAAGACCAAGAACTAATCCCCCCACCCCCACAGTGGGGCAAACATTGACCAGTGGGTGGCAGGAGATACAGGACCAACCCCCTACTCTCCGTGTCTCCGTTCTCAGAGGCATTCTGCACCGTTCCTTGGTGGGTACCCAGCAGCAGGGCCCCCGTTGTTGGCAGCATAACTAATCGAATAACACACTCAGCTTGGGCCTTCCCTGCCTCCCAGTTTGCTCCTCCCAGCCTCCACCTGTTCCCTGGAAGTGCTTCACCATAGAAACCGCCACAAGCACTCTCGTTCCTTCCGGGGAAACCCAGCCAGGGGTCTGCAGTCTAGAAGGAGAGACGAAGACACACAATTCCTAAACAATGTGGTGAGTGTGGGGGGTGGGGAGGGTGGTATTTTACAAAGCAGGATGGGGGTACAGCCAAGACACCCCTGAGTCTGTTGGGATGGGAGTGAACCCCAGAAAGATGAGGGTTTATGTGGGGTGGGAGGGCCGAGCTTTCTACCAGAGGGGGTGAGGCCTCTGAAGGCCGGAACGCGAGGTGCACCTGCCCAGGGGTCCTGGTGAGGTCGACAGACCAGCAATGTGTTCAGTGGGACTGATGAGTCTACAAAGTGGGCAGGGTCTGGTGAAAATGTCCTTGTCTTTGCTGAGAGCTTGGTTTTATCCTGTCGTCCCCTTGGGTTTGGGGAATCACGGAGCATTAAGCAAGGACAAGGCACGATGTTCTGGTTTGGTAATGCTGCCGTTAGGCAAAATACCAGAAATGGATTGACTTTTATAAAGGGGGTTTATTTGATTACAAATTTGCAGTCTGAAGGCATGAAAATGTCCAAATTAAGGCATCAACACAAATATACCTTCACCGAAGGAAGGCCAGTGGCGTCCAGAAAACCCCTGTTAGCTGGGAAGGCACGTGGCTGGCGTCTCCTTCCTCCCAGATTGTGTTTCATAATGGTGTTCTCCAAAATGTCAGCATCAGCTTCCAACGGCCATCTCCAAAATGTGCCTCTCAGCTGCAGCAAGCAGTGAGCTTCTGTCTGAGATTTTATGGGGGTCCAGTGAACTAATTAAGGTCCACACTGAATGGGTGGGGCCACACCTCCATGGAAATGATCTAATCGAGTTATCACTACAGTTGGGTGGGGCATATCTCCACGGAAACACTCAAAGAGTTACAATCTAATCAATACTGATACATCTGCCCACACAAGATTGCATCAAAGATAATGGCATTTTGGGGGACCTAATACATCCCAAACCAGCACAAATGGTAACACTTGTGTATTCACTACCTATGGCCTTGCTAGTCAAAGTCCGGTCTGCAGGCTTCGTGAGGACGGCACATCACCGCCACGGCTGAGGCCTGTGGTATCGAAGCTGCCTTTTCACAAGGACCCAGGCCACTGGGCTGCATGTTAACATTCGAGATGCGCTGCCCCAGGCCGCTGGCAGCAGGATGCTTTGGACCTTGGTGGGGCTGCAGACGTGGAGGCCGGGAGTCCTGGAGGGGCTGACATGAGAGGTGGGCAGGAAGGAGAGTCAACAGCACCTGCCGAGGGATTTGAGAGGGTGAGGAAGAGGAAGGAGGTGAGGGCAACTGCCTGGGCTCAGCCACGGGGGAGGCAGAGGCACCCCACCCTCCTATAGGGGAAGAGTTGGGAGCACGGGGGATGGAGGACGCGTTCGGTTTGCTAGATCTAGGGTGTCTGTCAAGATAGTTCTAGAATGTGGAAACCATGGTGTTCCCTAGGTATCCTGGCTGGCTTTGATATTTGCTGCCCTCTAAAGCTTCTCACACCATCTGTCCCATGAGGCAGTCTAAAATGTCAGGGATCAACGTCGAGGTTGCCAGAGTGAAATTCCTGGGTGTTGCCTGGTGAAAAATTGGGACGTTTATGCTTTCCCCTTTTATTTGTACCTTTTAATAAAGTCTCTGAGTGGGCTCCGAATAAAAAGCATCCTTCCTCCTCACCTGGGGGCTGAAAGACGTGAAGATACAAGGAGAACAGACAGTTCCCATTTGTACTGGTGAATCTACACCAGAGGATGTGACTGGAAATCTGTCGGCCAAGTCAGAAGAGTGGCCAGAGGGGCACCCTGTGGGCTTCAGGTGGTTAATTTCTATTCGTGGCCCCCGTCCTTCCAAACCTTCCAACCAGGTGAGCCACGTGCCCTTCCCAGGGGCTGCGTGAGTAAAGGGTCACTGCAGGGGTGACATCCATGGGGTCCTTCACAGGAAGGAAGCAGGGGCTTGCGGAGAGGCATTCCCTCTGCACACCTGTCTTCTGCCGCTCCCCAGGATTGCTGCAGGATGGGGACCCCCCTCACCCTCGCAAGTTTTCTCGGCCTCTTGGTAGGAACCACCTGGGCCGGAGGAGGTGACCCCAAATAAAGGCTGAGGTGCTCCTGTTCTTTGTTACCCCCCTTCCAAATCTGGTCCCTGTTGACCGTGTTTTCAGTGTGAATGCACCATCTTTGGGGAAGAAACCAGAAGCAAAGTGAGACTAGGAAACGGAAGTGCACTGGGGCTGAGATGCGGGAAGTCTCTCCTTGACTCCTGTCCCCCTGTCCCCAAGCTCCTGGCCTCGCGTAGGGCCACTGTGGTGCAGGCACCCAGGTCTGCCTCTGGCTGGGGGCATGATCTGCGACTTCGGGGAGCCCCTGATGGGCGAGGACTGGCTCACTCCTCCAGCTGTCCCCTCAGGCCTGCTTCCTGCTTCCCGGTCCACCCTCTGCTTCTCCTGGGCAAACACGCTCAGCGCCCAGTGACCCCTGACTGTTGCCCCACCTCCTTCCAGCTTGGGGTGTGCTCCCTGCCCTTGGCCACTTTCTCCTGCTGTCATCATTTTTTAAAGCAGCTTCTGAGACCCCTTAAGCCAGCTGACCTACTTGAAGAAAGCAGGGAATTCTGAGGAACTCCCCGTCATTTGATTAGGCCATTAGTTTCTTGAACGGTGTTTTCCAAACTTGTCTGTCAGTGTGGTGGTTTGAAGCTACATGAACCCCAGAAAAGCATGTTCTTAAACCTAATCCATTCCTGGGGGTGTGGACCCATTGTAAGTAGGACCTTTTGATGAGGTCACTTCAGTTACGGTGTGGCCCTGCTCAGTCAGGATGGGTCTTAATCCTATTACTGGAGTTCTTTGTAAGTGGAGTGAAATTCAGAGGCAGGGCAGAGACAGAGAGAGAGAGGAGAGCGCCCCACAGGAAGCAAGAAACTGAAAGCGAGAAAACCCAACAGAGAAGGGAACGGCCAGGAGGGGCCGCCATGTGCCTGGCCGTGTAACAAAGGAGCCCGGGCACACCGGCAGCCAGCCCTGGAACGCCAGTCTGCAGAGAGAAAGCATCGCCTTGATGACGCCTTGATTCCTTTTAGCCTCAAAATCATAAGCGAATAAATTCCATTGTGTAATCAGACCCATTTTGTGGTAGTTGCTAGAACAGCCAAGGAAATGAAAACACTCAGCATCACTGGAGTGCTCGTTAAAGATGCAGGTACCCCAGCTCTTCTGGGGTGCCACAGGAATGGGTGAACACCTGGCGCTCGGAGCAGCGGTCACCTCAGCCTTGGCGTCCACCTGGAGCTTGTTAGAAAGGCAGACTCTCCGCCCCAGCCCAGACCACTGCGAGTGATTTGTACGCCCTCACACTTCAAGACGTGCTGGTCCCACAGGCACCAACAGCCTAGCTCACACCAAAATGCTAGACTTCAGAAGGAAAGCA
Source organism: Bradypus variegatus (assembly GCA_004027775.1). Taxonomy (NCBI): domain Eukaryota; kingdom Metazoa; phylum Chordata; class Mammalia; order Pilosa; family Bradypodidae; genus Bradypus; species Bradypus variegatus. Next base: position 28,934 of record PVKY010000882.1, read on the forward strand.
GACGCTCAGCATGGACCATATTGTTTGCATGAACGGTTCAGGCGGAGCGAGCCACCCTTATCAGGGATTGGTGGGGACATACCCGAACTCCAAGTTCCCAGAGGCCGGCCGAGGGCCCGCCTTGCCGGGTCTCCCTGAGGATGGCGGTGCCTGGCCGGCCGCACCCACCCTTTTCTGCAGGTGGCGTCAGCTTCGCCCCCCACAGTGTCCAAACCTAAGAAGAGGGTCATGTGTTCAGCCCCACCTTGCCACTGACCCAGGCCCAGTTCGCCTGGACGCTGATGTAGGGTCCACCCTCGGGCCAGGGGCTCTGCCTTAGCCCATGAGTTTCGCTGGCTTTTTGGGGTATGGGGGGGCTAGAAAGGGGCCTGGAAAACTCCCCTACTTCTTAAGAGTCTGGTAATTCATCCAAAGGGCATCTTACCAAGAATCTAAGTGCTTGCAAGTGGGAAGGCTCCTCAGACACCTAATTCATCATGTGTCAGAAATAGAAGGCCTTTAGATGTATCATTTTTTTTAAATCCCAAATAAGAATTTCTAATCTCAGTTACCCAGGTTTAAAAGGGAATACAAATGTTGGGAGGTTCTCATCACCTGAGCGTCCATTCCTCTGTCCGAGGAGCCTGTCTGTCTCTGCTGGCTTGCCCTGCTGCCTGTCCCCATCCCCCAGCCTCAGGGCCGGCTTCTCCACCAGGCAGGCTGGTGCCTAGGCCCCACGGTGCTTTTCGGGGCCACAAAACTTTCAAGTGCTTTTAAAATCAGAAGAGAAAAATTGAGCTTTTAGGGTTAAAGAAAATGTGTTCTTTTAAAATCCAGTCTGGATTACATTTGCCTTTACATCAATGCAATTGTAAAACATATATATATTTTTTTATTATTGAGGAAAGGAACTCCAAATACAGAGATGTCTAGGGACCACAGAAGTCATGATGTAGCACTGCTATCAATGTATTAAAAAAAAAACACCCACAACATTTACTAGAAACAGAATACGTTCCTGGAACTGTGTCCTGGCACTGCATTGGAAATATGGCTATTTCAAAGAACAAAATTTCCAAATTGTATGCATTGCAAGACTGTTCCTGAGGCCCAGTAACTCTTTCAACTGGAATTCTTTGGGCCAATTAAAGTTCCTGCGGAAAAGAGCTTCAGCCTCCTAAACTGTTTAAACCCTTTCCATATTGGAAAGCTACAGTCTTTTCCAAACTATTCACTTTCTCAAATCAGGAAAAATTCCCACTAGATGTGTTCCAAATAGGGTGGGTGTGTAGGGGGCCAGAAGGGGAGCTCAACCTTTTTGAGGGGCCCAACAGCAATTGATGTAAATTATTCTATTTTAAATGAGAGGACTAATTTCTCTGTAGGGTATTTTGTACTTTATGTTCTTTTATATTACCAAGAAATCAGACAAAAATAACATTGAACTTTACAATTATTCAATATTCTACCTTTGGTCTTCAATTCTGTGAACAGAAACTGGCTTTTGAAAAGCACTATGAACTCAACTTAGAGATCCAACTCTTAACTCCTCAGAAAAACATTACTTTTAAACCATCACCAATAACATCAGAACCAAATCTTTGCTTCCTTCCACACCAAATGTGCTTAAAGTGTTACAAATCAAGGTTGCATCTGGATTTCCTCATGTCTCTATCATGTGTGAGCGAAAACTACGTCCGGTGTGTCTGCCATTTTGACTACGTATCAACTCTGCCACCCAAAACACCGAAAGCCAAAAGGGAGGGACTTTCTTTCTGTCTGCAAGCCACAAGTCACTCCAGATCCTTCCCGAAGAGCATGTCCTTGACCCCCAGACCATCTGAAACCTAAAGTCCAGCCTAGACTAACTGCAGACTGAGTCACTATCAGACTACGAAAGCCGCGTAATGGATCCTGACTGGGGTTTTTCACTTAAATAAATTAAATCGATGGACGCAGTTTTATTGTGGCACTAATGAAGTCCCAGCTCCAGGACCCCTCACTTCCAAGTCACAAATATCTTACTGTGGCAAGTTTTATTTTAAAAAAAAAAACACAAAAATAAAACATGACCAGGCATGTAATTGAACACAGGAGAGATGTTGACCTCTTTGCACTCCAACCTACCCTCTTCCATAATTCCCTTTCTGTTAGTTGGTGTTGAACTTATCGTTGGCTTTCAGGGACCTAGGTCCAAGTTGAGGAGGGGATAACTTTAGTTTGGATTTAGTGAAAAGTGTATGTGGTTTGCTATTAAGTTTGAGAAAATCTCTGTCAAGTCCTTCCATACCATACATGAGCTGTTTGGAATTTGGGAGACTCTTCTGTAGATAAGCTTCTGGCGTAGCATCCACATATATTGAGTGCCAGGTGCTTTAGGAAGCTAGCTAAACTATCGATGATAAAATAACAAGTTTCAGCTCTGCTCCTGGCCAAGGTGGCAAAATGGGGATTGGATGTATTGTCTTATACATGAAACAACTAAATTCCAGATGAAATATATGAAGGAATGGTTTTCAAGACATCACACACCAGGAGGCAAAGGATAGTGCTTGTGGCGGGGTGGAAGGGCAGCAGGCGATGGCCGGGCTCTCACGGCAGAAGGAAGACGCTGCGTGGGACGGAACCCTGGAGATGTGCACACCCCTCCTGACTCCTCAGCTGAGTACTGTCAACACATCTTTGTGTGGAAACTTCCTGAGGCTGGGAGAAGAAGAGCCCAAAAGGATTACAGGGGAGAGCCCCTGCAGTGCACTCAGCGCTCAGGTAACTTATAAGACATTGAGCAGGGTGGGGGTGCGGTTCCTCAGTAATGTAGCAGAATGAGACTGAGATTAAATGCTTCTCTGCTCCCACTTAACAGTTTAGAAGAAAGACCTGAAAGGACAAAACTGTTTCCAAGTAACTTAATCATGTCCCCCAACAAAGCCCAGAACATTTATAGGAATACAAAAATATTCAGCCCCCAAGGCAAAATTCACTATATCTGACATCCAACAAAAAGTTACTGGCATGCCAAGAAGCAGGAAAATGCTGCTTGTAATAAGGAGAAAAATAAGTCAATTAAACGCAACCTGGAAATGGAACAGATGATAGAATTAGTAGCAAGGACATTTTAAAACTCTGTTTTATAACTGTATTCTGTATGTTCAAGAAGATAGAAGAAAGGTTGAACAATTGTTAAGTAGAGACATAGAAGAAATAAATAAAATCCAAATCAAAATTCTAGAGATGAAAACTAAATGTCTGACATAAAAAATATAGAAGATGGGATAAATGGCAGGTTAGACATTCTAGAAGAAGGTTAGTGAACCAGAAGACACAAGAACAGAAAATATCCAAACTGAAACATAGAGAATAAAGAGGGAAAAAATGAACAGAGCAACAGTGAATGCTGGGATGATTTCAGTTGGCCTAATACATGTGTAATCCTAATCTCTGAAGGAAAGAGAGGGAAGGAGAGAAAAAACATTTGAAAAAATACTTAAAAACATAAATATTTGAGTACTTGCCATATATGATAAAAACTATTCACTTCCAAATCCAAGAAATTAAATGAAACTCCTCCACACATGAAACATAAAGAAAACTACACCAAGGTATATAATAATCCAATTGCATAAAACTGGTAATAAAGAGAAAATCTTGAAAGTAGCAAGAGGGGAAAAACATAATATGTGCAAAGTGAAGGGCAGCAGATGTCCTATTGGAAGCAATGCAAGCTAGAAACCATGAAGCAACATCTTTCAAATACTGAAAGAAAAAAACACAACCTGTTAACCTACACTTCTATACTAAGACACATCTTTCAAAATTGAAGTCAAAATAAAGACTTTTTCTGATGTATACAAGCTGAAAGAATTAATCACCAACAGACCTCTGTACAAGAGATGGTAATGTGAATGTCTTTCAGGCAGAAGGAAAAGATGCCATATTCAAAAGGAATGAAGGCATTTGCCCACAAAAGACCTGTGCACAAATGCTCACAGCAGCTTAACTTGCAACAAGTAAACCTGGAAATAGCGACAGAATAAACAAACTGTGGAGTGTTCATATAAGGGAATACTACTCAGCAATAAAAAGAATGAACTAGAGATTACATGCACACACATGGATATATATCAAAATAATTATGATGAAAGAAGTCAGAAAAACACAGAGTATGTTGTGCATGATTCCATTTACATAAAATTATAGAAAATGCAAACAAGTCTATAGTGATAGAAAGTAGATCAGTAGCTGCCTAGGGTGGGGAGAGGGCAGAAAGGGACAGGAGAGAGGGAGCAGAAATGTCCAGAGGAAACTGTGCATGATCTTGACGGCGGTGATGGTTTCATGGGCACACAAATATATCAAAATTTTTCAAGTTTTACCCTTTAAATATGTGAAGTTTACTGCATGTCAATTATACCTCAATAAATCTGGTAAAAAGAAGTTTTAGAGGATAGAATGAGAATTCCAACATACATCTAGAAATCCATACCTAGACATAATGGAGTGAAATTACAGGACAACGAGTTGAATAGACAATCTGAAAAGAAACTGATAAAAGAAAGATCATCTACAAAGGAAAACCAATTAGACTTATGGATGATCTTTTATGTGCAACAGTAGAAACTAGGAGATGCTGGAGAAAAATCTTCAAAGTAGAAAAAAACGTAATGCTATTAGGCAAAACTCCCCACCCCCAACACATACACAACACACCTCTAGCAAATATTCCCTTCAAATATTCCTAACAAATATTTGCCTTCAATTTTGAAGCTCTCCCAACAAGGGACATGACTGCTTACATACCTACTCTTAGCTAACATGACAGTCTGAGCAAGAACAAAAACAAAAATTTTCCATAATGTAATAACCTCCCTGATGTCAACTCCTTATCCTACCCTGAGCAAACCAATCCCCTGACTCAACTCCTTACTTCTCTGTCTTACCCACCAACAATTATCCCTCCAACCCCCCATCCCAAAAAGATATAAAACTGTACTCCCACCTTTGTTTGGCACTGTTGCCACTCTTAGGCTTCAGCCCACCCGTGCATGGTTATAATAAAACTTTCTCCAACTGAACTTTGATCTCTTCTCTTCCTGGTCAAAACACCTAACATATCGGTGCTGAAATCCAGGACCGGGAGAGGAGACAAAATTTCCATCAGAAGGGTCAGAACCCACTTGGCTGACTCCAACACCCAACACCAGTGAATCACCTCCAGGCAAGGAGAAAATGCTGTCTCTCTCTCCCCTGTGGCACTCTCTTTCTGTGTTGTCTGGGACAACATTCACAGGAATCCTAGTGCTAGTGGGAGCTGCCACACCAGGTCCGGGACCCTAGGAGCAAATAGGGTGGTGGGACGCCACCATCCACTCCTCTATCACTGCCCTGGAGCTTGGGGACTCTCAAGGGGGGACGCCCTCTCAGTTGTTCCTAAGCTTGGGAGCTGGGATTTCCTCTCACACTATACACTCTCATTCTGATCATGGGCTGCAGAGCCACAGTACAAATTAGATAATGGCAGAAAACGAAACTCTTGATCCCCAAATTCTTTTAACCTTGATAGTTACTGTCAGCGTCTCAGCAAGTGGAGTGAAGTCCCCCATGTGCAGGCCTTTTTCAACCTGTGCATGTGCCCCTCTCTGTGCCCCTTTCTCTGCCAAACTTGTTCCCCTCTCATACTCTACTGACCCTGCCCGATTTCTTAAATGATTTCAATACCTTACTGTGTCCTACAACCTCACCTGGTGAGATCTCTATGTCATTCTCTCTACCTATCTCACACCTGAGGAGAAGGAATGAGTATGGCTAGCAGCTCAAACTCATGGAGACACCTTAAATAGGCAGGACCCTAATAACACCACAATGCACTCCCCCTCCAAAAAAAAAAAAGCAGTTGGAATTATCTGAATGAAAACCCAGCCAACAGTCTCACAACCTTATAATAACTTGTCTAGCTGCAGAACTGCAAGCAACAGCTCATAAGGCAGTTAATTACAATAAACTGAAAAAAAAACTCCCAAAATAATAACAAAAACCCAGCAGCTTTTCTAGTTAGACACCAAAAAGCCCCCCAACATTATAGTCATCTTATCCCAGACTCCCCTGAGGGCATCTTACTCTTCCATATGCATTTTATTTCTCAGTCAGTCCCCAACATCTGCCCCGAACTCCAAAAGCAAAAAGCAGGGCTCCAAACTAACCAAAGCAAGCTAATTAATCTAGTCTTTAAAAATTTTAACAATAGAGATATAGAAAAAGCCCAGCAAGAAAAACTTAAAGAGGAAGCCAAATCTCAAACCAAATCTCAAGCTTATCAGCTTCTTGCTTCAGCACTGAAAGAAACCCAAAGCCCTACTAAGCCCAAAAGGAAAACACTGTGGGGAGCTTGTTTTAAATGTGGACAACCAATTCCCTGGCCCCTCCTGGGGCCATGCCTGCTATTCAAGCAGGAGGGTCATTGGAAGTCCGATGGCCCCCGGGCCTCTCAAGGCACAGGGACTTTGTTTACCCACCCAATTAAGACCCCAACTCTTACCTCCCAGACCTCCTGGGACTAGCGGTGGAAGACTGAAGGTGCCTGGGAACTGTGCAAGGCCCCGTCATGATCTCTCACATGGAACCTCGGGTAACTCTCTTCAGTATCAGGTAAGCCAATTTTGTTTCTTATAGACACAGGGGGCACTTACTCTGCTCCCCCTGAATATAAAAGGCGGACAAACAAATCCTCAGTCTCAATAGTTGAGGTTGATAGCATAGTAAACAGCCCTTAGCTAGCCCACTCCTACCTGCCAACTTGACAACCACGTATGCACCTGCTCGTCCTTATCCTCTCCTGCTGCCCCACGCTAACCTAGGAAGAGGCTTACTGGCTGGACTAAAAGCCTAAATACTCATTCCTTCTCCCAAAACACATCAGGCATCGTCCTTCTGTCTTTAGTCAATATGACCTCTTCAACAGACCCTACCGATCCCCCATGTTTCCCCCTTTCTCTCTGTCTTATCAACCCCAAAATATAAAGCACAAAAACTCCCATTATCACTGTTCACCATAAACACCTAAACAGTCCTCCTGCAGGGGTCCAGAAACAATCCTCATTTGTTTAAACAAGCTCTAGCCCAAAATCTCAGCCAAATTAACCCTTTACCTTCCGTCCTTCTGCAATATGTAAATGACCTTCTTCTATGCAGTCCCTCCCTCCTAAACTCTCAGGCTGTTTCAATAATGCACTAACAAAAGTGTTTTAAATATTTAGCATTATTCTAACAAGTTTAATTTTAATGGTAATAGTATGTTGTATAAAAGATATAAAAAATGTTTTTCTAATTGAAAAGAAAAAGGAATACAGCTTTGTCCTAAATAACTGGTTGTTTAAAAATGTGGGACAGAGCCTGGATGGACACAGAAAGTTGCAGAAGGCTCATGAAGGGGGATGTTTATTTCTGTAGTCAGAGCTGAGAAACAGATACAGAAAGCTGCAAAAAGTTTGCAGAAAAGAAATTTGTTTCTATGGTCGAAGTTAGAAAATGGCAAAAACTAGCAATATCACTGCTTGATAATGGAACCTCACAACTTAAAAAGTGGTTTTGTAAACAGAATAGCGTTAAATATTCTAACCACCACACAAAGCAGTAATTAATATTCAATGTTGTGCATATGTGCCTAATAATTCACAAAATGTAAACATTCCTCACCCTACTGCAAGCTCCTCACATGACTGTCTCCCGCTGTTTTACAATCAACCCGGCCACTCTCCTCCTGCTTCTCCTATCCTAGTTCTCATCTCCTCTTCACTCATTCTGGGACATTGTTTCTCACAACTTCTAAGTTTATTCACAGAACTGTTCAAGCTGTAACAAACCAAGTGGTCAGCAACATGCTACTCCTCCAATGAAAACACCCTGACCAGCCACTACCCCACTATGACCCATAGGGGCAACTCTAAACCCACCCACCAGCAGGAAGCAAATAAAGAAGATGGATGTGTGCCCCTCGGCCCCCCTAGAAAACTAAAAGAAAAGGCCTAGAATGTCAGGCAAACTCCTCACCCCAACACATATACAACACACCCTAGCAAATATTCCAAGAAGCCCTCCCACAATGGATATAACTGTTTACATAAAACCCACTCTTAGCTAAGGTAACAGTCTGAGCAAGGACAAAAAGAAAAAAGTTTCATAATGTAATAAACTCCCTGATGTCAACTCCTTATCTTACTCTGAGCAAACCAATCCCCTGACTCAACTCCTTACTTCTCTATCTTACCCACTATGCCAGTTTGAATGTATTATGTCCCCCAAAATGCAATTTTCTTTGATGTAATCTTGTGTGGGCAGAAATATCAGTGTTGATTAGATTGTAATTCTTTGAGTGCTTCTGTGGAGATGTGCCCCATCCAACTGTGGATGACGACTCTGATTGGATAATTTCCATGGAGGTGTTGCCCCACCCATTCAGGGTGGGTCTAAATTAAATCACTGGAGCCATATAAATGAGCTGACAAACAAGGAACTCGGTGCAGCTGAGAGTGACATTTTAAAGAGCAACTGAGGGTGACATTTTGAAGAGGAGCTACAGCCAATAGAGACACTTTGAAGAATGCCCGGGAGCTGAGAGAGTAGTTGCAGATGAGAGATAGTTTGAAGATGACCATTGAAAGCAGACTCTTACTCCGGAGAAGCTAAGAGAGGACAACTAAGAGTGACATTTTTAATGAGCTGCAGCCTAGAGAGAAATGTCCTGGGAGAAAGCCATTTTGAAACCAGAACTTTGGAGCAGACACCAGCTGAGCAGACCCAGCTAACAGAGGTTTTCCGGACACCATTGGCCATTCTCCAGTGAAGCTACCCTTTGTTGATGGAGACTTTATGGCCTTAAGACTGTAACTCTGTAACCAAATAAACCCCCTTTTATAAAAGACAATCCATTTCTGGTGTTTTGCACTCTGGCAGCATTAGCAAACTAGAACACCCACCAACAACTATTCCCCCAACCCCCCTCCCATAAAGATATAAAACTGTACTCCCACTTTTGTTCAGGGCTGTTGCCACTCTTAGGCTTCAGCCCACCTGTGCATGGCTACAATAAAACTTTCTCCAATAGAGCTTTGATCTCTTTTCTTCCCTAAAATCTAGCAATTGCCACTAAACAATTGGGAAACTTCTGTTCTTTCAAGAATGAGAGTGAACTCTGCCATTTCCCTTCTTTAAAAAAATTTTATTTCCTCTCTCCTTCCCTCCCTCCCTCCCTTCCTTCCTCCCACTGTCCTACCTTCCTTCTTTTTTCCCATCCTTGTCAAAAATCCATTTGGTAGACTTGTATGAGGTGGGGATTCAGCAGTGTGGATGGCAGGCCCAAGCAGAGCTGGGAAAGTGCTACATACAGGGAGAGCAAGACGATGGAGCTTGGTTTCCCCCACCAGAAAGAAGAGGCGCAAAAATGGAAAGGGTAGCCACACAAGGAACCCTGTGGTGTTGGATTGGATTTGGAGCTATCAATATGAACACATAAATTTCTATATACATAAAAAAAAGGGCTTCTGTCGTGAGTGGCACATGTGGGGCGCCTCAGTTGCTCTGC
>PVKY010000883.1:0-38458 GCA_004027775.1 Bradypus variegatus
CTTATTGCTCTGCTGGGGAGGGACAGGCCCAGGGGTGGCCTGGTCTGGCCTGGGAAGAAGCTGTGGATCCCTCTCCATAGGGATATCCTCATAAGAGGGTCCTCCTGGAGATCCTTCCTGGGATCTGGAGGAGCCAAGCCCTCCTCTTCTGGAGTTCTGTAGGTTTTGCTGAGAAATCTTTCCCTCTTCAGACTTAGGGCAATTCTCTTCCTGGATGATAACTGGGGAAGGTACTTGATGGCCTTGACTTGTAAAACTGTCATTTACTTGAGTGGTTTTCACAGAAATGTTGCTGCTGTCTTCTTTGTTTTCATCTGTGAAAATAAAGAAATGACTCAATGAAATTGTACCCCAGAAGGGTCCACAAGGACACCCGTCTGCTGCCTGGCTCCCCTCACTCACCTTGTCCTGTTTGCAGAGGAGTATCCCGGGGATCCCAGCAGGGTGTCCCCATGCTCTGTCCTGTTGGGGTTTCTGCTGATGACTGTCCTGTGAGATGGATAATTACTTCTCTTAAGGGCATATTCTCTGAGAAGAGGCCTTCCTGTCCCTGCATGTGGACATGGACCTGGAAACAAAGACTGATCAGTGTCATATCTAGAGCTGCTGTGTGACAGAAGCTGTCGTGTAAGACACCTGCCTTCCTCAGGCTTTCCGAAATCTCTTTACTATGGGCTCCCAAACCTCCATGTCCTACCCTTGTCTCTGCTGATGTTACATGTCATGGTAACAGCTTCTTCATTTTGTCTTTCCTGATTAAAAATTACAAGAAGTCTCCCTAAGGGAAGATCCCACATTTGCCAAGGCATTTCTTCCCCATCCTTGAGGATTCTGCTCAAGTAATCAGTTTGTCAGAGTCCTCCTCCTCCACCTCACCAGCAAAAATCACTCCCTTGGAGATTCTCACCGACAAACAGGTTGACTTCCTTCATGGTGCCTGTTAATATTGTGCTCCCACCATCTTGCATGTGCTCAGTAAACACTCGCTCTGTCCTGTGTCCTATATTCATCCCCATATGCAGAGCCCTTCCCTGTTCTGTCTCCTGATCTGCAGGTTAAGGTTTGGGAGGAGTGACCGGCTAGTCCCTGATCTCTGCCCTTGGTCACCTTATCGAATTTGTCCGAACCTTTGTTTTCAAAATGGTTTAATAATATTCTTTATTCTTGTTGGAACAGTTTTACGTACTAAATCAATTAACCAGTATGATTTGACTTCTTCCATCTGTTCCACAGAATAAACACCTATAAACCATTCTGCTTCATTCTTGCTAACTTAGAGTGGTGAGGATTCTCCTCGGTAATGAAGAGTGATGGGAGGGTGTGATTGACTAATAATGGGTTGAGAGTATCTCTTCTTTCTCTTCCTCTAGGAAACTCCACCTGGCTGTACTTCCTCCTTACCCCCCTCTGCCCTCCACCCAGAGGTTAGGACCCTACTCACAAGGCCAGGGGGATACATGCAATCATCAGTCAGGTCTTCCATGAACTTCTCCAGGTTTCTTCCACTTGAATCCCATTTCTCTTGCAAAGAGGACCTGTTTCTGCACTGTCCATTGAGCACAAACTGTTCTAGGACCAGCTGCGAAATGATTTCATTCTTAGTGTGCTTTTCTGGCCTCAGCCACGAGTGGAAGTACTTATGGAGTCTTTGCAATTCCTGCTTTGCACGTGAATTACCATTTTGAAATGAGCTGAGCTGAGGGCTCTGGAACTTAGAGATCCCCTTTCCTTTCTGGACACCAGGCCTTTGGGTGGGTTCAGACTCTAGATTTTCTGACCCAGGATCACTCCTGGATGGTTCGCGTTGAAAAGAGGTTCTGAGATCTAAAGCCATGATCAGCAAGGTTTCTCAGGGAGGCTCAACCTTGAGGATTCAGCCTCTTCTACTCAAATGTCTTGGGATCTGTTCAGCAACTGGGGGATGCTTACAGACTGCACGCTGGAAATAGTAGAGATAGGTAATTAGTTACAACAATGCTATAATTAAAAAAACAAACACACAGAAATTCAGACCCAGATGCCTTTATGGGTGAATTCTACCAGAAATTTACAGAACTTCAATCTTATGCAAAGTCTCCCAGAGCATGGAGAAAGAAAGACCACTCCCCACCTTATTAGATAATGAGGTCATCACTTACCTGTTTATGAAACCTGACAAGTGCATTAACTAAAGGGACATTACAAGCCAATATCTCTTATAAAACTAACTGCAAAAACTCTAAGCAAAATATTTTCAAATCAAATCCAATAACATGTAAGGAGAATAACACATCAGGAACAATTGGGGTTTATTTTCCAAATGAAAGGTTGGGATGAAATTCAAAAATCAATGTAGCTTTTACCACAGTAGCAGAAAGTAGAAGAGCGTGGTTTTATCATCTCAGAAGATCCATTAAAATGATTAATAAGGTAGTACCCATTCATGACAAAGGCATGGAATCTAGAAGGGAACTTCCTTATTGTGAGAATATTTCCAAAATAATTACATTTTTAAAATTATTCTTAAAAGATTAAGAGGCATATGCCCATTATCATCTCTAGGCAACATTGGACTGGTTTCTAAGCACAAGCAATGAAATAGTAAAGTAAAAAAAAAACTTTACCACATATAGTATCATTAAATATCAAATATCTTAGAAGAAATCTAATGGAAAATGTGCAAGGCCTCTACACTGACAACTACAAAATGTGTGGAGGGTTAAGCCATGTTCTTATGACACGATAATACAAAATATCAATCATCCAATGTAATCTCAAGGAAAATCCAGCCAGTTTGTGTCTGTGTTCCTGTGCACATAAATTGATAATTATACAGTCATCAAAGGGCCAAAAATAGCCAAGACAGTTATGGAGAAAAATAAATTGGGAGGATTTACAAAATCATATATAATTTGATTGTAAGAGTACACTAATTAAGACAATGTGGATGGTGGCACAAAGATAGAGAAATAGAGCAGTGGAACAGAATAGTGTCCCTGTGTAGATCAACATCTATAGTTATTTGATTTGTGAAAAAGATGACACTAAAATGTAGTGTGGGAAGGGTTGTTTTTTTTCACCAATAATACCCACATAGGGAATAAAATGATCCCTATCTTACAACATTTACAAAAAACAATTCTGGATGGATTCTAGGAAAAAGATGTAAAATGTAAACAATAAAACTAGAAGACAACATGGAAGAATATGTTTTAGAATTTGTATTAGAAAAAGATATCTTTGACCTGGCACAAGAAGCCCTCAGGATAAAGGGGACTATGTAAAATGAGAAATTTTGTTCATCAAATGAAATTATTAAAACATTGAAAACGTGAAGTACATAGTGGGAGAAGATATTTGCAATAAATATCCAAAACACCATTGATAAAGAACTCCTTCAAACCAAGAAGTAGATGACTGACTGCCTAACACAAAAATAGTCAAGCAAATTAATCTAAGGTGGGTACCGCAATGGCTGATAAACATAAGGGAGGAGACTCAAATACATTAATCCCAGAAATGAACATTAAAACTGCAAAACTAAACTACAAAACACCCACCAGAATGACTAAGATCAAATAGATGGGGGATGCTGAGTGTTGGCATGGATTGGGGCACCTGCTTCTCAGGCACTGCTAGTGGGTGATGACCTCGGAAGTGATGAGGTTGGAACCGCTAAAGCTAAACTCATGCATTCCCTGTGCCTCAGCCATTTTACTCCTTGGCATATACTTGACGGAAAAAAGGTACTTACATGCATCAAAGATATATACAAGAATATCTGTTAATCATAATGTATTGCCATGTTAATCAATATATTATTAATCATAATTAACAATATCCCAAACCACAAACAATCTAAATGCCCAACATTAAAAAAGATATATTATGATTTATTCTTATAGAAGAACATTCAAAAGCAATGAAAATGATTGAACAATTCCTTCAGGAAACAACATGGATTAATCCCTAATTTTAATGTTTAATTAAATAATCCAAAGACCAAAAAATATATTTTGTTTACTCCTGTTTATGTTAAGTCACAAGAATGCAAATCTTTTAAATATGATTTAGGTTGCTGGCTGCTTTAGATGACAATAGTGGAGACTGGAAGGAGTGCCTGGAAGCCTTTGTAGGAGGCCCTGACCCGGGTTCTCCAAAACTAAAGAGAGATACTGGAATGCGGAACTTTCTGTTTTAACTGGTAATATTCTATTTCTTGATCTTGGATATAGTTTACATAGGAAATTTTTCTATGTAAAAATTCACCAAGCTATATAATTGTGATCTTTGCCCTTTCCTGTTTATGTATTAGACTTCAATAAAAATGCTATTTTAAAATATAAATGGGGTCTTAAATTGTAAATAGACTTGATGTAATTGAGGAAGGTAATGATTTGGTATAAATATGTAATCTCAGTAACTATTTTTAAAATGTAGTTCAGGAAAAGTAGAGAACAACATAAATGAATGGAAGAGACATTCCAGAATTTGTACAACTGATCCCCTGGGGCTGAAAATGTCTTTGCTGGCTGGGTTCACTGTGCCAGCCAAGGGCACATTCCCTAGCAAATGACCTCATCACCTTTCCTGTCCACCCCACCCCACCCCCTGCCAACAGTCACCTTTGCTTGTGAACATTTGTCTCTCCTTCACTGTTTTTATCAACTTTACAATCTTATGTTTATCAGTGTACTTCTAATCCCTGTCCTTTCCCACTGGAGTGTGAGATCTTGTTGTGATGAAATTGCATTTACCTTGCTCACAATTGATTTCTGCTGGCAAATTATGTTACCTGGGCAATTATAAGCACAGAAGTTGGAAGGTTGGATGGATAAAAGATCAGTCCTCTCTATATCCTTGCTCTATTTTTGAGTCCTTTTCCTATTTTACATTTGATTAGCATTTCAAAGATTTGTTTTTTTAAAACAAATTTTATACCAAAAAATCAGAAAATGTACATGTTGGGTGCGAGTAATACTGGGCAAACAAATCTAAGGGATGTCTGTTAACCATTTCACACCCTGTGTCATCCTTGCCTGTGATCAGATTAACCACCCAAATCCCATCAGCGAACCAGGCAAGATGATGTACCTTGGAAAACAAGAGGAGAAAATTGAACACATTCTTGCCTTTTCCTAATCCATTTCTCAGAAAACTTTGAAGAGACTTTATGAAAGCTAATCTGCTTGGCCACAGCCTCCTTTGCTCCTCCGAGGCCCCCGCTGTTCAGGGCGAAGGCTCTGCCTGGGCATGCTCTCCCCGCAGCCCCGGCTCCCCTGCTGCCACTGACTCTCTAGGCCCAGGGACGATGGCCACTACTCTTTTGTCCTGTAGAACCCATGTCCCCTCCTTCATCTCAAGTGCCCACAAGTTTGTTCTCTCTTCCTGGACTGCCAAACCCACATGTTCATGCTTGCAGACACAGGCAAAGCTGCAGAGCACTGTGGCTAAGACCCAGGAAGTCAAAACAGACTGTCTGGGTCCAACCCGGAGTCTGCATTTACCAGCTCTGTGACCCCAGGCCCATACCCATCAGGTCCCAGCTGTGTCACGGCGACTCAAATGACACCCACCTTCCAGAGGTGCCCCAAGGGTTAAATGAATTAATACACAGGAAACAGTTAGAGCAGTGACTGGCACATGGGAAGTGCTCAGTAAGCGTCCAGTAAATAGCTTATTTTTATCCTGTAAATTTCAGGGCCAAGGAACTTGCCCAGGGACATCTCTAGGCCAGGCCTTTACAGGCATCAAGCTCCTTGGGCCAGAGCAGTTGTCACCATGGAGCACGTCCCTTTGCATCCAGGAATTTTCTCCCAATAACTTTGGTACATGCCACACTCACACACAAAACAGGAAAATTTCCCTTGTTCTGGAAACTTACCTCCTTCTTGGTTGACCCTTGAAACTGGATGATCCTGGGCTGAAGGCTGAGCTGAAGTATGACCTTCTTTCTGCTCTGGCTTCATCTCATTTGCCCTCCTAGGGTTCCTCCCTTTTATAAGAGCCAAGATTTAATTATGTGTTTAAAGATGCGATTGGATTGGATGAAACTTACCTGTTGATGATTCAAGGAAGTCAATCAAAACCTTCCTTCACACTGTACTGGGCCACTCCCCTGGGTCTGGGGCACCGCCCTTAACCAAACACACGAGTCCATCTGCGGTGAAGAGTGACCGCACTCACATCAAGGGGGAATTTCAAGACAACCATTAGTCTCATATAAATTCTGGTCACATTTTGCCAAAAATAAGTCTTCTACAAATGTGCTAAAACTTTTAATTTTAAGTTTCCAAGATTGATGGATTACAAGCGTAGCAGAGAACTGGGCTGAGGTTATTTCTCTTTACATGCCATTCCCAGGCTGGGGAGGCACAAGGGGCTCCAGGACCCCATATGGGCGGGGACTTGGACAGTCTTAATGGGGAGGGAGAGGAAGGTGCTGATGTTATGGTGAGAACATACAGACATCTGATGGACTGTGTGCAGGTTTGGATGTACTGTGTCCCCCAAAACATCATTATCTTTAATGCAATCTCATGGGGGCAGACGTATTAATGGTGATTAGGTTTTACTCCTTTGATTTAGTGTTTCCATGGAGATGGGGCTCAATCAACTGTGGGTGTGACTTTTGATTGGATAATTTCCATGGAGGTTTACCCCACCCATTCAGGCTGGGTCTGAATTAAATCACTGAAGCCATAAAAAGAGCTGACAAAGAAGGAGCTCAGAGCAGCTGTGAGTGACATTTTGGAGAGCAACTGAGAGAGACATTTTAGAGATGGCCATTGAAAGCAGATTTATGCTAGCCCGGAGTTTGCTCCGCAGAAGCTAAGAGAGGACAAAACACCCTAAGAACAACATTTTGAAGAACACACAAGAGCTGAGAGAGGAGCTGGAACACAACCCAGGATCAGCAGACACCAGCCACGTGACTTCTCAGCTAACAGAGGTTTTCCAGACGCCATTGGCCTTCCTTTGATGAAGGTCCCCTATTGTTGATGCCTTAACTTGGAAACTTTTATGGCCTTCAGACTGTAACTTTGTGATGAAATAAACCCCGTTTATAAAGGCCAATCCATTTCTAGTGTTTTGCATATGGCAGCATTAGCAAACCAGAGCAGTAACCTTGGAAAAATGACATGTTTGAGGGAAACAGATTCCAGCAACTAACAAAGTCCCTGGGAGAAAACTGGAGAAACTGCTGCTGCCTCAGCTATTCAGGGTGAGAACCCCAGGCTGCAGTGAGGCGTGGAGAAAGTCAGGTTGGTTTACCATCCACTGCACCTGAGGGCAGGAGGAGAGCCTGTCACACTGGCCCTGGCCCCTCAGCTGCTGGCCCTGGGCTGTCACACCTGCTTTCACCCCAAAGACAGGCAGCTCTCCTGCTGGAGACCCACCTCCTCACACTGCTTCTCTCCTTGGTCAAGTAAAGCTGCAAACCGACCAGCTTTGGTCACCCGGTGTGATGGGAGCTGGGAAATCCTCCCTGCGACTTGGCCATCCCACTGCGTTTTCAGTCACCAGATCTGCCCCAGCTCGTGGCCTGACCACGGACCCCAGGTAGGAGGTGCGTGAGGGAGGGGCCGGCAGCCAGAGCGGATGTGCCTGGAGACCCCCAGCTGCAGAGCCGGCCAGCATGTGGGAGGAGGTGGCAGAAGACGGTCAGGGGTAAGGCAGGGGACAGGCAGGCAGAGGTGGCTGTGGTCCCAATGCCGGGACACTGTGCGACCATCAGGGGAGAACACATAGAGGATGGGAGGAGTGGAAACTGAGCAGCCGGCATTAGGGAGGGCCAGAAAGAGAGAATTCATCAGAGCTAGTGAGGTCAGGGTCAATAATAGGACAAGCAGAAATGGTGGTGGTTGTCAGGGAAGGGAAACCCAGGTGTGAATTCACAGTTCTCTCCCTGCCCCCCCACAGAGCCTCCCTGTTCAGGCCTTACCTGTTTCTGCAGCTCAGTTCAGATGACAGGAGCAAGTCCTTGATTAGTTTACCTCTGTCTAGGGTTGCCAGGTACAGTACAGGATGCCCAGTTAATTTCAGTTTAACAACAGGTATTTTTAGTATAAGTATATCCCAAATTTACATGGGCTGTACTTATACAAAGTCTGAAATCCAAAATTAACTGGATGTAATGTATTTTTTTAAACATTTAACTTGTTTATGAAATTTTCTTGCTTAGAGTATTTTAAATAAAATAAATGTTTAATTTTTTTAGAGCAATGGTAGGTTTACAGAAAAATCACACAGGAAGTACACAGTGCCCACAGCCTCACACTCATATATTTCCCTATTATTAATATTTTGCATTATTGTGGTACATTTATAACAATTCATGAACCAATTTTATTATAACTATATTTTAAACTAAAGTTCATCATTTACATTAAGGTTCACTCTGTGTGTTGTACAGTTCTAGGTTTTTAAAATGTCTATTGTGGTAACATACATACAACGTAAAATTTCCCATTTAATCATTTCAAATATAAAACTCAGTGGTGTTAATTACATTCACAATGTTAACCTTTCCTCAAAATTCTAAGAATATAAAAACAGGTAAATTTCCTCAAATATACATGCTCTGTATTTTAATTTTATAAAATTTACTGTCAGGAAAGTAGATTCACATTCCCAAGTTATTCCAAGAATATTTTCAAGTTTTCTAATCAGTTAAGAATATTTATTTTTGTTGGTGTTGAGGTGAAACTGACATAACTGTACCATAAAATTAGCCAATCCAAGGGCACTTGGTACTTTCACAGTATTGTGCACTATCACCTCTATCTAATTCTAAAATGTTTTCATCACCCCAAAAGGAGACTGCAGACACATTAAGCAGTCATCCCACATTTCATATAAATGGAATCATAAAATATGTGACTTTAAAAAGAATTTTATTTTAATAATGTAAAACAACCTAAAATTCCCCCCTTTAACCACATTCAAATTTATAATTCAGTGGTGTTGATTACATTCACAATGTAATCACCACCTTCCATTACCAAAACTTTTCCATCAATCTTAACAGAAATTCTGCACCAATTAAGCATCCTGTCCAACACTTGTCATTTTTCATTTTGTAAATAGTAGCCATCTAGTAAGTGTGAAGTGGCATCTCATTTTGGTTTTGATTTGCATTTCCCTAATTGCTAAGGATGTTGAGCATCTTTTCATGTGCTTTTCAGCCATTTGTATAACTTCTTTGAAGAAATGTCTATTCAAGTCTTTTGCCCATTTTCTGATTGGGTTCTCTTTTTGTTGTTGCGTTGTAGGATTTCTTTATAAATTCTTGATATTAAACCTCATCAGATATGTGGTTTCCAAATATTTTCTCCTATTCTGTAGGTTGTCTTTGTCTCAACTTCAGCAGCAGGTCTCCACCTGTGACCAATGAACAAAGCGCAGATATTAAGACAAAGGAGGGTGGAGTTTCCCAGGATTCCAGCTCCAGTTTGAGTGAGGAAAATAATCCCCATTCTAAAATTGGTCAAGTCCACCACACCAGTACCTAGAAGATATTGTTTTTAATTTGATTTTTTTTTAAAGATAGAAACGTAAACAAAAAAAATGTTGCCTTCGTTGGCCTAGCAATTTCTAATGATAAATTTAACACAATTTTTTTTCTATTTAAGCAATACACTTTCTCATTTTAAATTAGCATTAAGAATTTGTGTTTCTTTGGATTCAAAGTTGTTCATTAAGAATCTGTGTTTGAAACAACCTAAATGTACAGCTGAATGGGATGTTTGAATAAATGGTGGAACATTCACATAGTATAAATCAGAGCAGCCATAAAACTGAGTGAAGAACCTATTGCAATACATGTATGTGGTTATTTCCAAGATATATTCTTAAATAAAAAAGAGGAATGAGGTCATGGAGAAGAACGTGTATAGTATTCTGCAGTTTTTCTTATGATTCTGAAGGAATGTGAGAGGCTGAGTGGAAACTGAAAATGGGGACATGCTAAAATATCACATGGACCTGTTGAGCAGTTCTCAAGTCATAGAAAAGGACACCCATTTGGAGGCTATCAGAGAGGACACTGCACCACCTTTGACATGTACTCGACAATAAACTGAAGCTGAATTTGATCAGCCTCTGGAGCTCATTATGAATTTGTTGGTAATATGGGAGAATGTGTTTAACCACATCAAAGGAATGGAATAAGCTCCTAGAATGCTGACAATTATCTAGACAAATGACTCATGTTCTTCAGAGAATGACACAAGTAAGAAAAAAATGGGGAGATGTTAATTACAAAAAGCTTAACATACAAACCACCCAAATGTGTGGGTATAATGTTGGAATTTGGATTCCAATGAATAAACTTTAAAAAACATTTTGAGAAAATTGGAAAATGTGTATTTGATTATATATTGAACCACTGTTATTTTTGTAGGTATGATAAGAGATATTCTTGTCCTCCTCATGAAAGAATTCACTCTTTTAGAGATACATTCATGCTTATTTGATTTGGGATGTAATGCTATATCTTGGATTTTCTGTAAAACAATCAATTAAGGGTAAGAAGGCTATGGGAATAGAAGAAATGTCAGTGTGGGGTTGAGTTATATATTTAATTTAGTTCTATTTTGTATATATCAGACATTTCCCATTGCATAGCAATTACAAGGCCTTTCTTATTGAGAAAAGTGAAGATATAAAGACAGAGGAGGGAGGTGTTTCCCAGGATTCCAGCTGTTTTCAAAACATTAAGTCTATTCTATAGTTGAAATAAAAAGGGCAACTGGCATTAATGTTTGGGAGAAGAAAACTGACTCTTGATAAAACATACGTACCAACCTGTGGAGGGGTGGAGGCGCCGAGCCACTGGCAGGGAGCACGCGGGATTCACGGACATCCATCAGGAAGGTTCTCAAAGGGAATGTGGAGGGAAGAAGCTCCCGGCAGCAGCTGAAGCAAAGGGGAGAGAGTGAAGGATCTGCCCGAAGGACAGCCACCAGTTTTTCCCCTGGGCCTGGGGGCACGTGGAGGGAAAAGGCCAGAAGTGTGGACAATGGATGTTCACTTTGACTTCATACACACGATGGATTTGTTCAGTATATTCATGAAAAATACATAATTTTAACAACTCTACTCAAAATTAAGAGAATTATGAAATCACTAGCATTATAAAAATATATAATATGACAATGACAATGAACCAAATAACAGAAGGAGAAGGAGAATAACTGGGAATCTTTGGGAAGAGAAATAAATGAATTCAGCCTGGAAGAATTGCAGTAATTCACAGGAACAAAAAGCTCTTTATTTCCTCCTGAGCAGAAGGGTTCTGGGGAGACAGAGAGGAGCTCAACGAAGTTCCTCCTGCCCTCAGAGAGAGGGAGGGGATGTACCTTGCAATCAGGGTCTCTGGGCAGAATTTTGTTTCCATTTGAAAAAATGACCCTCTTATTAAACTACTTAGGTGGGGAGGAAGGAAAGGAGGGAGGGAGGGAGTGAGGAAAAAACAGGGAGGCGGGGGGTGGAGAGAGAGAGAGAGAGAGAGAGAGAGAGAGAGAGAGAGAGAGAGAGAGAGAGAGAGAGAGAGAGAGAGATCAGAAAAATGACCCAGGAACTTGGGGGATAGAGACAGCATCAAAATTGCATGAGAATGAGAATGTCAAGGAACTGAAAAAAATATTTTCTGCTGGCAGAGTGATAGCTTCTATCTTGAGATCTTTCGACTCCATGATTACTTCTTTTGTCTGAAACCCATGATCTTTTCTTTTCATATTTATCTGTACATATGATTTACATTTCTATAAATGGGAGAGAAAATGAGACTTTTTCATTTTTCTAAATGGCAGAAAATGTTACAAGCCTTCTACTAATGAAAGAACGAAAGACGTCTTACTACTGATTCCCATTAGCAAAATGTGATGCTCCACAGAAGATACCGGTGTCTACTCAGGGGCTTCCAGCTTGCCATGCTTGTCTTGCTGCCCTTCATGTTAGCAGGGAGTCTTCAGAGCCACTACGGTGTGGGCCACTGGGTTTGGTCAAGGGCAAGTGAGAGAAGAGTCTCGAGAGTTCAATATAATGGAAGAGGGAGGGGAGAGGATGGGCGACAAGGGCAACTCTACGCCTTTACTTCCCTCAGCAAAGGACCTTCTGACACATATGAAAATGCTATTATGTTCCAAACCCAGAAAATAAATATTTTACTGGGTTTCCTGAGATTTTTTGTGTTGGTTTGAATCTGTTCTGTCCCCACAAAAGCCATGTTCTTTAATGCAATCTTGTGGGGGCAGATGTATTAGTCTTTTAATTAGGGTGGGACCTTTTGATTAAATTGTTTCCATTGAGGTGTGACTCCACCCATTCAGGGTGGGTCTTGATTAAATCACTGGAGTCCTTGAAGAAAGCTCATGGAGAAAAGGAGTTCAGAGAACCTGAGAGAGAATAGAAGAAATGTCAGTGTTGGGTTGAGTTATATATTTTGGAGAGAGGCTAAGATATGCAATCCAGAGTTTGCTCCCAGGAGAAAGCTGACACAGACCCAGATGCTTGGAGATGCTGGGAACTGCAAAAAGAAGGGTGTTTGGAGATGCTAAGCTAAGAGATGAAGCCCAGAGTTTGCCCTGGAGGAGCTAAGAGAGGTTCCCCAGATGCTTAGAGAGAAACACCCCAGGAGAACCAAGCAGAGAGCTGAGAGAAACTAAGAGAGACAGAAGCCCAGAGACATTTTGGTGAAAGCTGTTTTGAAATGCAAGCTGGGAGCAAAGGACCAGCAGATGCTGGCCACGTGCCTTCCCAGCTGACAGAGGTGTTGTGGATGCCATCGGCCATCCTCCAGTGAAGTTATCCTCTTGTTGATGCCTTAGTTTGGACTCTTTTATGGCCTCAGAACTGTAAATTTGTAACCTAATAAATCTCCTTTATAAAAGCCAATCCATTTCTGGTATTTTGCATAATAGCAGCTTTAGCAAACTGGAACATTTTCCTTTTAAGAACCTGACACTTTTCCTGGAAAGAATTTTTATGTACTCCCTTAGCATCTGCTGTCAGGACACGAGCACAGAGGCAGCCTCTGAGGAGGTATGGAAAGGGGGCTTCTGAACCTTAGATGAAGGGCTGATCCCATTGTCTCATCTCCTTGCTGGAAAGTGATTACCATTTTACCTGTGATTGCACTGAGGGTGTCTGCAAAGGGAGCAGAGGTTATTTGTGAAAATATATGTGAATGTTGTGTATAATATTGAACATTATTAACTTTGAATAATAAGGACTTCCAACAAGAGTGGTAAAAATACTGAGGGAACGCCTTATCTAGGAAAGATGAGAACAGTAAAAATAAAATCAATATCAAGGGCAGGGGAACAGAGGACATTGAGATCTAATAACCAAGAGGATGAAGGCTTCCTCCGACTGGGGGTGTCTTCCCACTGACTGCATCCCATTTACCCAGCCTCGGAGGGCCTCCAGGGTGGCTTAGGACCCACTCGGATTCCATTTGGCCACATCTTAACTGCTAATAAAATCTTCAAAAGGTTCTATTTACAAATGGGTTCACCTCCCCGGAATGTGGGAGAATTGATCATATCTTTTATGGGGGACAACTCAGTTCAATTCCCAACAGCACCACTGCAGAGTGTGAGAGAGATGCCTGGTTTCCCTGCAGCCACAGTGACAGTGTTGGTCAAACATCTCACACTTCACTTCTTAAAAGAGAAACCTACTGAAAGTAAATATGCAAGCCTCAGGCCTGGAGAAAATATTATAGGTATATTTGAATGACAAAAGATTAATATGTAGGATACAGAAAGATACAGACTCAATAGTAAATCTACAGACAATGTAATATAAATGGGCAGAAGTTTTTAATACGAGCTTTCCAAAGAAGAGATGAGAATGGCTACTAAGCACAGGAAAAAGTGCTCACAGTGTCACCAGGTCATCAGGAAAGTGCAACTCACACCACAATGAGTCACCAATATCCTTCCACCAGAGTGGCCAAAATTAAAATAAGTAACATCACCAAGTGTCGGTGAGGATGTGAAGCAAAAAAGAACATTCACAATTCATTGGTGGCAGGTTACAATGGCACAACCACCGTGCTATAATATCTGGCAGTTCCTATCATGTGCCCACCCAGCAAATCTACTCCTATAGAAAAAAAGAAAATCGTCTGTCAACCAAAGAGCTTGTGCAAGAGTGGTACTAGTAGCTTTATTTTAAATAGTCAAATATAGGAAAGAGTCCAGGTTTTGTCCATAGCAGGAGAAAGATTAAGTGACTGTGGTGTATTTATACAATGGGATATGACTTCACCAAAATAAAAAAAAGATAGACATTCTAATACATTTAAGAACAAGGAGCACTCAAAAATGTTGATGCTGAGTGAAAGAAGCCCTAAAAAATAAAAGCATACTTACAGTGGGATTCAATTTAGTTAAGTTCTACTGTAATGGGTGAGACTAAATAGCAGAACGGTAAATTCCTCTGGGGGGATGGGTGTGGATCAACTGGAAGGGGCAGGAGGAGTTTGTAAGGACAAGGCGGGTTCCAGGCTGTGGCTGGCGTTGGCTTAGACAGGCAGCCACATTTCTCAGAACTCTTCAGGCGCTTGGTGAGGTATTGTGCGTTTCACCGTCTGTCAATATACCCCCAGCAGCGAGTGAACGAATGCTTGCAGATGCATTTGGCATGAGTAGGCTGATGTCTCCTGTGTTTAAATGAATCAAGATGTAAAATATATTATAATGAATAACAGGATGGATAGAGTGATGCTAGATCAAAGATAGTGAAATGTCAATAGTTATGCGTGTGCATGCGTGTGTACTGTCATTGGGAGATAACATCACAGTTCTATCTCTGGGGCCCTTGTGGAATGAGAAGTGCGAACCAGATGGTTTCTGCTCTACTTTGAATAGACCCATTAGTGTCTCCTTCTCAGTTTTTTTTTTGCAAAATGCATTTTTTTTCTGCCTAACATTCAAATGTGATTTTTTCCCTCAGGTCCTGAGGTACCTTGTGCAATTATATTGAGGGGAAAGGACAATCTCCATGACCCAATAAAATTCTTTGTCTCCTCAGGTTTCAGTGTTCCCCCTCCCTTCTCCATTTTAGAATCAGTTTACGAAACTTTCTCTTCCAATTATTTCTGATAATCTCTTTGGACTTTCTCATTATTCACTAGTAACTTGTTCTGATGATTTAAGTTTGGACAAAGTTGCAACTGGAGACTTTCCCAAGTCCCCTTGCAGACACTGTCAGTGCAGCCTCAGCTGCTGTGATAATCGCAGATCTGCAGGGAGATGAGATCAGGGGTGCAGACATCTATAATTCAGGCTCCAG
Source organism: Bradypus variegatus (assembly GCA_004027775.1). Lineage (NCBI taxonomy): Eukaryota > Metazoa > Chordata > Mammalia > Pilosa > Bradypodidae > Bradypus > Bradypus variegatus. Next base: position 15,286 of record PVKY010000883.1, read on the forward strand.
GTGTTCTTCTCCCACCCAGGGACTGACAACCACTTTTGTGCTAATGTTCCTGGTGACAGAGCTAAGGAGGTAAGCATTTGAGAATTAAAAAACAAACAAACATACTATTTCCCCATCTCCTCTGTAAGTACAGCCACCAAACTTAGATTCTTCATTCTAAAGCAGGGCATGCATCACAGCTGATTTGCCTGGCACCAGCTGTGTTTAGATCTAGGTCGTGCTGGTTGGAGGGTTATTTTCCATGAACCAGAGATGTCATGCCAGTAAACACTCTCTCCTGCGGAATACGCTGCTTAGGGTTCTGGCTGGCCCTCCTTAAAAAGAAATGTGGGGGACAAGGGAAGGGAATGTCATCCTTCTGAGCTCCCCAATGTCAGATGCCCATTGAGAGAGCTGCCACATGACAGTGTCTCAGCTCTCTCCAGTGGGGTTGACTCAATAGTCTATTGTGAGTTTTAGTGATGATCCCAGCCGGACTCAATAAAATACCTCAACTGTGTTTCTGAATTTTAAGCAGCTAAAGGAACTAGGAACAAGTGAGTGTGTCGCAGTATGTCAGGGGCTTGCTTGGCAATTGCTGAGGGAGGAGTTGGGAAATTAGTAAAATGTCTCTGACTGTCCCTGGTGTGGGCTCAAGGGAGGTCATCGCTCCACACCATGGCCAAGCCCAAAGCCCATGCAGGGCCATGACAGTGACACAGATTGCAGAGCTGCCCGAGGGCCGCCTTTCTGTCTGCTTATCGTACCATGTTTACTCTGTTCCAAATTGCCCATGATGACGCTGTCTTGGGGTTAGCACCAAGTGATCACTAACTTGGGAAAACAGAATTTCCTGTAGCCTTACCCAGGCTTCTCATGAGGGATCACACTGATCCCAATTCTGTTAAAAATGTAACTCTAGGTTTGAACCCATGCACTGCTCACCATCGTCTTTTCCTCTCTGGTTTATTTCTATCTGAACCCTCCTTCCTCTGTATATCTGTCAATTTCTGCCCTTGGCAGTTGCTGTCATCTTTTTGACAATGTCATTGTGTTTATTAGCCTAATTGGTTCAACACTGGTAATTATTGTATTCCTCCATACAAGAGTATAGAGAAGAAATTTATAGTAAGGAATGTGGCCTCACTTAAAGAGAGGTCTGTCCTCTGTCCCAGATGGGGGAGGAGGGATGGAATTAGGAGCCTCTAAACCTTGGGCATTTCCCCAGCATGACAGGGAGAGGAGTGACAGGAGAGTCTTCGTTATTCGTGATGGGCTCCCTCACCACACCTGAGAGCTGATGCTGATGAGAAGACCTTATACCAGAAGCACCGTGTGATTAGGGTTGGGGCTTTGGACCCTGTGATATCAGCCCCGCCTCCAGGCAGGTGGGTGAGGCCGCTGGAGACTGAACTTGACCACACATGCAATAATTCAATCAATTATGCCACTGTAATGAAGCCTCAAAGGAAACGCCAGACTCGGAAGCCCGAGAGAGCCTCCTGGGTTGGCGACGCACCTTGCGTGTTGCTGCACGTTGATGCTGGGAGGGCAACCTCAGGATCCCGGAGGATGACAGAAGCTTCACATCTCCCAGACTTCACCCTGTGCAGTTCTTCTTTGGTTGGTCCTAATTTGTATCCTTTGGCTATAGTAAAACTGTAGTTGCAGGGTTTTCCTGAGTTCTATGAGTCATTCTATTGAATTATCACACTTGGGGGTGGTCGTGGGAACCCTGGCATTTGTAGCCAAGTGGTCAGAAGTGGGGATAGCCCTGGGGATGCCCAGATTTGCCTCTGGTGTCTAAAGTGTGAGCAGGCTTGTGGGGAGTGTTCCCTCTGACTTTGCAGTTTGGCAAACTCTTTACAGTGTGATGTGGATAAAAATGTAATTGCTGAAATCCAAAATTAGACTATTTGGTAATTCCATAGATATTTGTTTCTATATTCCAGTCTCTGTAGGCATAATGGACCATAATATAATATGGTTTCCAGATCATACTGATGTATTTTAAGATGATGTTTCTTTTATTCCACTTTAGGAAAAGTAAAGAAAATTTTGAGGATAAGAGAAGTGTTCAGTTGTGTTTCTAATACAGTAAGACTGAGTACACTACATTTTCAGGATTCAAATTATTCTATTTGGTAGTTTCTGTGATTTTCTCACTTGTCTGTAGTTTCTCCCATTCCCTTGACCTAATTCTATTCTTTTAATTTTTCCACTAATACGTTTTGCCTCCATTAAAACATTGGAAAGTATCTGAGTCTGAATTTTTCTGAGTCACCAAGGATATATTTGTCTTTAAGGAAAACAAAACCAATTAACATAGTTTAATCCATAAAGACATTTATTGTTCACTTTATCAGAACTTCTGAGGGAAGCTCAGAGAAAAGTACTTTATGATTTCTTCAAGGACTATGTCCCCTTTTATTCCCATAACCCACCATCCCCAGGAGCCTGGTCCTCACTTCACACAGCTGCTTCATAGACACTTCCCAGGTCTAAGCCCATGTCCTCCCAAGGAGAGGGTGCAAAGCAGGGAGAGAGGCGTGGGAGAGAAAGCCTGTGAATTCCATGCCTTTCCCTTTCATCAAAGGGAAGAGTCTTTCCTGGAAACTCTATGAGACCAGTCTCCTTATTCTGTGGGAAATAGCTGGGTCCTAAACCCACCCCAAGGCCACTTGATTACCCAGGCGTGATTGGGTCTAGGCACCCTGCTGCCAGGAAAAAAAGAAAAGAAGGAAACAGCAGATGGCACTGTTTGCCAAATGACCTTGTCCTCCACAGGAGAGAGGAGAGAGGCACGGTACAGGAAAGGCCGCGGGTAAGCGCACCTGGAGACAGGTACAGCTAACGTGCCAACCTGAAAAGGATGCTCAGAAGCCAACTTCTCAGATGGCTGTCTCTCAACTTCTACCTGCAATTGGTTACAAAGTACCCATGTTTGTTTTCAAGCTCCATTCCCCCGCCTTCTTTTTCATTCCAGGTTTCTCAGATTCTGAGTAAAACACTAAACCTGTCGACAGTCGCCTGATGATTCTAGGAAACCTGGCCCTGGGGTTGCTTTTCCTGTCCCAGGCTGGAGCTGGGTTCCTGGGGAACTCGGGGCTTCTGTGTCTCCACTCGTTCTTGGCATGGGCTGGACACAGACCAAAGCCCAGGGACCTGACACTCAGCTACCTGTGTTCAGCCAACACCTTGGTACTTCTCTCTAAAGGGGTCCCATAGACCATGGCAGCTTTGGGGCTCAAAGAACCCCTTTGTCCCATGGGATGCAAACTCCTCTTCTACCTGCACAGAACAGCCCAGGGAGCTTCCCTCTGTATCACCTGCCTCCTGAGTGGCTTCCAGGCCATCGCTGTCTGCTCCAGATCACCTAAGTGACTAGATCTCAAAGTCCTAGTCACCAAGCATACGGGGCCTCCTGCTGCAGCTGCTGGTTTCTCAACCTTCTGCGGCACATCACCACTCCGATGGGGTGGGTGAACCAAAGCAGGGTGGAAACACCACCCTGAGAAGAGATTTTGATTACTGCTCTGGTACCTTTGGGCAGTCAGTTGGAAGCTTACTCTGTGTTATCATTGTTGCATCCATTGACTTCATGTTTCTGGGACTCATGCTCTGGAGCAGCTGCTCCATGGCATTCATGCTGCACAGGCACAAGCAGCAAGTCCAGCACATGTAAAGGGCTCACTTCTTCCATAAAACCTCCCCTGAGACCAGAGCCACCCAGAAAACCCTGATGCTGGTGAGCACATTCGTCTTCTTCTCCGTGCTCTCTGCCATCCTGGCATTTTACGTGGCTCTCTGTGATATTCAGGATGACAGGCTCTTTAAAATCGCCACACTTATGACTGCAGGCTTTCCAACCCATAGCTTGTTTGTGCTGATCAGAAGGGACGCCTGCATCTCCATGCTCTTCCTTGCCTCGTGGAAGAGGAAAATAAGCCTCCCTAAAGAGAGGTTCGAATTGCAAGGACCCTCATCTTTGCACAATGTTTAATTATGTACTTGATAATTTATCATATATTTTATGCAACCAGAGTGTGCCAGGCAGTATAGAATGGTGAATGGGAGGTTACTTCCATATTGTCATAGACTTTCTGGTTTGTCTGTATACAGCCAAAAATAATTATTTCCACAGTTGTCAAGTATGATTGCAATAAGGTTGCAATTAAAATAAGAACAGGATAGCTTGTCTCAGAGCTCGCTGCAAGTTTAGGCTGCTGCTGAAGTTTGCACTAACATATGTGGCTGCACAAATCTAAAATCTATGATCTTGTCCTCTCCATGTATTTCCTTTGTCTCATTGTTCAAGCTGGGTTACAGTCACCTGTCATGCAGCCCAGGAGGGAATGAGCAGTGTCCGGGAAAGGAGCAGTGTCTTCCTAAAGGACACTTCGCGGAGTCGCTGCATCCTTGCTGCTCCCAGCTCACTGAGGAAAACCCAGTTATGCGACACACACAAAGGCGAGTCACCATGGAGTCTTCTCTGACACCCAGGCAGCTTTCTATCTCTGGCAGATGCACCAATTGATAGCAGCACAAACTGAAACCTCTGCAAAAGGGTGGGAATCATTTTTGAATAGGAGCACAGATTCTATAATGTGTGTGAGAGAGAAAAATGAAGGTGATCTGTTGGTATGGGCATACGTACATCTCCTTAGTAGGACAGTTTGGTGTTGGAATATAAATTTGGGATTCATTTACATTTAAAAGTGCCTTAAGCCTAATAATTAAATGAAAGAGACTATGGAGTGGTTGAAACAGGGAAAAGCTTGTGATAGTAGAATGATTACTCTAAGATTTAATCACTTTAATGAGGAATAAAGAAATTTACCAATGATATAAACTTGCATGTTTATATGATATAAATATAGTACCCTCGAATTAAATGGATGAAAATATGCCATATGAGAACTATGCCTCAATTGTTGAAAAACTTGAGAGTTAAGTAGTGAATATTATAAATGTCTGATTATAATATCAATGATCATGATGAACCACAATATTAAGGTATAGAAACTCTTTTATGAAGTTTAATCACTTAAAATACTTAAGTTTAATCACTTAAAATACCCATCCAATTTCTATTTCTGACCCATCTTTTAAGAACAGCTTGGCTTTGAAATGCCATCAATGTGCCTAATGGAATCATTCATTCCTAGTGTCAAGGTGACTACAAAATAGTGACAGTTAAAATAATAAAAGAATAAGGGTGAGGACTGAAATGCTGTATAATCACATTAGAAATAAAAATTAATTTTAAAATTTAAGTTATAGAACAACTGAAGACCCCTGCGTTTGGGTAGATAAAAGCCAGGCAGGTCAATACTCCTGAAAAATAAACAACTCTAGAACGCCAGGTGTATATTTTTAATGTGTTTAAAGACATCAGAGACTAACATTCCAGAACTGGAAAACCATTGCTGCATTTTTCCTAGGAACATTCACAACAATGGCCATATCCAAGAGTTAAGGCTTCTTTCTTTCTCCAGGAAAGTGTTATGGCTGGTGAAAGAGGAAAACAGGGACACTCCTATTAGCCAGGCAGGGCTGGAGTGACAAAGGACTTGAATACAGAATAAATAAATCCTATATATCAATAAAAAAAGGGCAATACAATAGGAAAAATGTGAGCAAACACCTGAAACAGACACTCTACCACATAGAATAACCAAGTGGCCAATGGACATAGAATTAAGTGCACAGCTTTCTAGTCAGCAGGGAAATGCAAGTTAAACCCACAAAGTGTTATTACATACTGACCAGAATGGCTAAAAGATAAAGGGACAAAATATACCAAAAATTGGTAAACAAGGAATAACTAGAACTTTCATACCATTTATAGAAAGAGCGTATATTGGTACAGCTACTTTGGAAAATTATTTGGCAGTATCAGCTAAGCTAAAATAAATCACAGAATTAAGAACAGTTTGATTCCTAGGTATAACTAGAGCCAAACAGTGTGCAAATATATTCAGCAAGATATTTGACAGTACGTAGGGGTGCACAGAATTGGAAAAGTAATTGAAAAAGTAAACATGCTGTTAAGTATTTTATTGTTTGTTAAACAGTCTTTAAATGAGTAGAAATAATAATCCATCTTTTAAATCAATTGAGCATCATTCGAGGACAAGAGAAAATTCTGCATGGCCTCTGGGTGTTTTGTGAGTCATTGGTAGATTTCAATCCATCTTGTATTGTTAGATTTGAAAACACGCCCCCTGAACGTATTGTTTATATCCCTCTTCCCATCAACTCCTAAAAAGTAAACGATTTTTTAAAAAGAACACTTAAAGCCTGGAGAAATCATGTATATTGAAAAATGAAAAGAAGAAGGCTGAGATAGAAAGATGAGGGGCAGCGACGGGCGTGCTTTGGGGTCCTGGAGACTGGAAGGTGCGCAGGACAGCGCACGGGGCCGGCGGCACCTGCAGCGGGTGCGGGAAGCGCAGCCCCACATCGCACCCTCCCCGGGCAACGCCAGCCTTTCCTGGGGTGTGCTGGGGACCCCGAGGCCTGTTGGATTTCCTCCCTTCCCCGTGCCCTCCCCACGCTCTCACAGGACTCCCTGGGATTTCCTGACAAATATTTCATCGACCCAAATCCGTGTCTCAGTGTCAGTTAACGTAAGGCAATTTAACCTGAGGGATCCTTTTAGAGAAAAGAACCAAGTTGTTAGCTAATACAAGCTGGTTGAGAATCAAGTCTTTGGTGTCCAAATGTGCACAGTGAGCAAAGTAGAGTTATAAAGGCAAAGGAAAGAGGAATTTCTGAGAATTCAACCAGCAGTCTGAGTGAGGAAGATAATATCCAAATATAAGTTAGAAACCAATCTATCCATTTAAAGGATGTTGGAGTTTTTTGTTTTGTTTTGTTTTTTTTAATTAGAGAAATCTGGAGACTGAAAAATAAAATTAGGTTACTCTCATTACATCCAGAAATGACTTTTATCACAAAATTCATTATTCCAACTGAGTACGGGAAGGGGGGGAGAAAAAGGAAAGAACAGGTCTTTTGTAAGTCCCACAATGAAATGTGCAATTGGGAGAATAGAAGCGGCTGTGCTTAGGGAGAATGATGAGGTGAGCTGAGTGGCCTGAGGCTCACAGAGACCTCTCTAGGAGGACACCACAGTGTGGCCTGGACACCGAGGGGCCTTCCTGCTAGGACAAGGGAGGAGAGCTCACAGGAGGGGCTTCCCAAGCACCAGTTCTAAAGGAGGGGTGCCCTTGGCATGCTGGTTTGGGCCACAGAATGTTCAGGACCTAGTGAGCAAGTGCGAGGTGGGAGGTGGAGGGCTGGGAGCGTGAGGGAGGCAGAGTCTATGTCTGGCGGTCTTGGAAGGCTATAGGAGTGTGGCTTCTATTCACCTGTTATTAAAAGCCTTTGAAGGTTTTTAAGCCACTAATGATTTTGATGCCATGTACCTTAAAAAGGGTTACTCCCAAGGGGGTGGAGATATCAAATCTTCCAAATCCCTTCACCAAAGTATAAATGAGAATAAAAACAGACATCATCATCTCATACCTAAGTGATGCATTTTCCCCGAGTCCCACAGTGTTGGGGACAAACTACCCACCTTGGCAGGAAACCCTGGAGGTCAGCAGCCATGGGGAGCAGTGGAGGGAAGAAAGGGGGAGACTATTATGCTCCCGAGAGCTAGTTACCCAAAGGGCAACGGCAAGTGCTCACTCCCAGAGGGAATTGACCTCCCTGGAGTAGGCAGATCTAAGAACAACAGGAAACCAATGAAAAGCTTCACACACTCCGATGTGTATTGGACAGCAGCGACATCGGAGGGCATGGGGCATGGGCAGCCAGGCTCCTAGAAATATTAAACCATCTTCCCAAATGAACCTGTACCCCACACAGAAGAAAAAACTGGATGGGAGAACTGCCCAAACTGATTAGAGAAAAGATTGGAGTAAAGCAGAGGGCACACCTTTATTAAAGTGGAGGAAACAGAGGCAAAGCTAAGAGGAGATGGCTATAAGAGAGGTTGTATTTGTGAAAGTTTGTGATAAAACCTGAAAAAAAATACATCCAACAATCACTGGAAGGTTGTAGAAATTAAGCCACACTTTAAGAGCACGTGCTGTTGGGAGTAGAGAGTAGCAGAATCCTAGGCTCTGTCCCGACCGGCAGGGCAAAATCAAACCTGGACCTGAAAGGGGGAGTGAGAAGGGGGGGGGCAAGAGACACGAAGAATGGAGACAAGACAGGATTCTGATCAAGTCTCCGTTTATTGAGGGAAATTCCAGGGTTTATATAGCGGGTGAAAGGGCAGTCAGAACCACAACTAGGCATTCAGCCATTGGTCCTTGAGGAGACAAAGACGGCAAAGACCATTGGTCCCTAGAACTAGCTGATTGACAGGAAAGTGGCAACTAAAGACAAAGAAATCGAAACTTAAGACTGAAGGCAAGGAAACAGAAACTTAGCTCAGCTCAGCATGTAAAACGGCGTTTGGTCACGAAATGGCCAAGCAGGTGCCAAATGCTTCCCACAAGGCTCACTTGCTGTGGCGGGATGGGGTTTAGAGGTCACGGCAGGGTCTGTTTGGTTGGTTGGCATTGAGCCGTGTTGGGAATGACCCAGCAGAGTGGAGTAACACAGGATGGCAAATCACCAACACACCAAAATGGGGTGGGAACCTGAGCATAGGGTTGGTTTTCCCTTTTCCAGGATTGGGGAACATTTCAAATCAGAGGCATCTTGGCTGGACCATTTCTCTTATGAAACTGTTGTTAATGTTCAAACTTTCTGGCCATGTTAGGATGAAATATTTAATTCTATTTGGAATAAGGAGGTGGTAAGTACTCAAATAAGAGTGGTATGATTTTGTTGATGCTTCACAAGATGATATTAGCTATTTGGTAAAACGTGGATCCAACAGGTACAGAAATACCGTCTGTGCCCCCAGTCTGCAGGTGGTGGTTCAATATCTTCAAACTCTACTCCTGAGCTTCCTTCCAACCCTTCTATGGCCACAACCATTCCAATCTCAGTCAGTGCTAATTGCCAGTTTCATTCTTCCAGTTGCTGAGCCCCTTTCCTAAGGATGATCCTTAGCTTGTTCTTTTTCTCAGAGCCCACAGCGAGACCTTCAGGAACTCCTGTCAGCCCTGCCTTCAGACATATCCTGAGTCTGACCTCTTGTCTTCATCATCCCTGTCACCATCCTCCCTTAACTGGATTTCTTCAGGATTAGTGAACTGGTATCCCTGCTTGCACCCCTACTGCTCTGCAGTCCATTCTCAATTCACCAAAACGAGTCTCACAACATCTGTGTCAGAAAATGTCAATTTTTTTTTTTTTGTCAAAACCCTGTGATGGCTTCCAGTTTTACTTAGAAGAAACTCAAAATCTTTCTGGGGACTTGCGGAGCCTCCCCTATCGTAGTTGCATGTTGCCCTCTGACCTCCTCTCTTTGACTCTCTACCTCATTCATCTACTTCCAGGTGCACAGCCACCTGGCTTTGCCTGGGACATGAAACAACACAGGCTGTTTCCTGTGCTTGGGTCATATGCCCAAAATATTCATCTGGCTTCTTCCTTCAGCTCTTTCCAAAGCTTGCCTGAAATACTCTCTTGCCAATGAGACCTTTGCATTACTAACACACTTAATGTTGCTTCCTGCCTGCCCTTCCCTGTCATCCACCTCACCCACCTTCCCAACCCACTGCCACCACTGCCGTTGCCACAGGCTCCCATCTTATTAGACCACACCACAGATTTTATTTTCATTATTTTCTAATGTCAGTTTTTCTCAACTATAAAATCGTACCCTGAAGGAAAGTTCTTTGTTAGTTGCTTTTCTTGATATATCTCATATATTGAGAATAATTCATGACTCACTTTAGGGGCTTAACACATGTTTATTGAAGTGGTGAATAAAGATCCTTCTCTTTCTCCATGCTCATTTCTAATGCTAAGGCAATTTTTACTTAAACAGTTCTTTTCTCTCCCTTGCAGGCTCCAATGTTCAGAGTTCTCAGAAATGAAAACTAAGCACATGTGGAGGACAAAGCCTTCAGACTGGCCAGGACCATAGCCCGGCCTTTTGCTCAGCAAGCATCTCTCAGTTCTTAGATGCCAACATCCCCGCCTCACCAGTCACCTGGTCTTTTTCTATTTGGAAAAAATGGTATCTGGTAACACTCTCCTAAACAATAGTGATACTTGGTTTTTCTCCACAGTGTTAATTTTTTTTTAAATTGTGGACCCTCTCAATAGCAGCCGAGATTTGATGACCTGGTAACACAAGACAAACCTTGGTCAGGGCTGGGAAACAACCCACCTGTGTGGGCTTCTCTTCTCCAGTTCAGTTCTGCCCGCAGGGCTGACTGCATTTCATAGTCTTACCTCTTCTGATAGGGAAGGCATTTAATATTTTTAACTTCGTTTAGGAAAAATGATGAGAAATATGGTAATATTAAGAAAATCCAGGGCAGTATTATCTGAACATGACAGGTCATTAAATACAATTAAAAGTATACTACCCAGCAGAATAAAAGAATGACATCGTAGCAAATGGAAAAAACTTTCAACATAGTGGCTATTGGTATAGGAGCTTCTGTAAATAATGTTAGGGTATTTTGCGGGGACCTCACCGTTTACCTTGTAAGAGTTTCTAACTCGCCTGAAATTTCTCTTTGAAGTTCGACTTTCACTTTCCTGACTTGTTGACTATAGTCACTTTAAATGGAAAGTAGCGCCATTGGAGGCTACTTTTCCAAAGAACTCAACTCTGGTAAGACGCGCCGGGGACTCCTCCGGGGACCACTACCGGCCTCACCTGGCCGGTGGCTGCATCTCGATCCAGACTCGGGTCCCCAGGAGCCGGTGGGTAGTGGGTCCTCCGTGTGCCCCAAGGCGGGCAGGGAAACTGCGCGAGGCTCCTCCCTGCTCCCCCTTCTTGAGGGAATCCCGGTGGGTTCTTTCTCTGCCCACCGCGGTGCTTCCAGCCGGGGCGCCCACGTCTGATGTGAGGTCGCATCTCAGAGGAGACAGCGAGGCGCGAGGGGGCCGCACCGCGCGCAAGCTGGGGAACTTGGGATCCTACGGCGGGAAACTCGAGAACCCGCTGCCCTGGCGCTTTCGGCATCTCGACCCGAGGCCCAGGGGCAAGGGGACCCGAGGAGACACTTGAGATGTCGGCACCCTCCGCGGGAGCGTCTGGCCAGGGTCCCTCCGCACTGGAGCCGCAGTGCTGGCCCCAGACGCTGAGTACCCCATCCCCTACCCGGGGCTGAGTCCCCACCGCTCGCCCAAAGCCGGTGTCCCCGGCCTGTCTCTGGGGCTGAGCCCCGACTTTGCTTCAGGCTCTAAATCCCGCATTTGACCCGGGAGGCCGAGTCCCCCTTTTCCGCCGCGGCCGCCCGCGAGGCCCGGGGTTCATCCTCCGCCCGCGCCGGAGCTGCGGGGACCCTGGGCCGTGGCGAGGGCGCCGTGTCCCCGCCGGGGTCCCTCCCGGGCCGGGGGCGACCCGAAGCTCCACGCAGGTCCTCCCCGACCGCTCGGGCTCCAGGGACCAGGTCTTCCCTTGTCTACCCGCCCCGGGGACCCGCGGTGGGGAGGGGACCTGGAACGGTATCGTCTGCGCCTCGTGCGCGGGGACCCCCGCGGGACCCAGGCGGCACCAGGTCGCGGCCGAGCGCTGTGAAGTCGCCCGACTGTCCCGAAGGCTTCAGGCTCCTCCGGGCAGAGCGAGGGGGGAGGACGATTCGCTCCCAGGCCGGGTCCGCGGGGCCCCGGGGTGGTCCTCTACGTCTGCAGCCGCGGGAGCCTGTGGATGACTATTTGGGGGCTCCAGGAGCACGCTGAACTCCGTGAAGACTGAAACAAAGTCTTAGACACTCTGGCGATTAGTTGCACACAACCCTCTGCAGGAATTTGAGTGCGGCCCCTTTAAGAAGGCGCGCAAGCCCTCGCCCCAACCCCCGTGGGAGCGAGGAGACGCCATTTCTCAGCATGCCTCGCAGGGCTCTGGGTTAAGTATTCCGGCCGCCTAGCCAGTGGAGCTGCGGGAGCTACGTTACCCAGGGTGCGGTGCGCTGTGAGACAACGGGGTTGAGCCAATGAAGGCCCAAGATGGGCGTTACATGCGTGCGCATCTCATTGGGGCGGGACTTTCGGCTTCCTCCTTGTGGCGCTCATTTTGGTTGCTTTCGGTTCGGTTTATTCTATTTGCCGCTGCCGGAATCAGCGTGACCGAGTTGTGACCGAGTGTGACGGGACTGAGACGGCGCGGGAGGAGTCATTGTCACCACTGCGCAACTCGTCACCGCTATCTGAGGCTCGGCGGCGGCGTCGCCCATAGTGACCTCCGCCAGTGCCGGGGTTGGCGGTTTCCCGGTGCCCCCTGCTCGCTCCCCACTTACGGCTCCACCCACGGCCCCGCTCGGCCCACGGGAGCTAATGGCGGCGGCCGCGCCGGCGGACCCCGCTCAGGTAAGTGCTGCGTCCTCAGGCCCTCGCCACCCTGATCTCCACCTCCGAATCTTAAAGCACCGAATGAAGGGCCCCTGCTCACGTCACTGCAACGCGGGCCTCTGGGTCCTGCATAGTGAGGCGCCCCCGAGTAGGGTCTCTGCTTCAGATCACCAGTGTTGTCACGAGTCTGGGATGGTGCTACAGGCGTAGAGGCCGGTTATGTAAGGGATCCAAGGTGTGACTGAGACTGGGACACTGGGAAAACAAGAGGTAACAGAGCTCCACCTGGAATGGTAGGCTGAGGGGTTTTACTTTCCTTTTCGAGGTCCTGGGAGTCATGGCGGGGGTGGGGTTGAACAGAGGAGGGACACTTAGGGTTTAAAAATTTTCCCCAAGAATTAAACTGCCTTTTTGACCAAAAGGTGGAAAGAAGGGCAACAAAGGAAGGTTTCAGTGGTTAAGAGAATTCAAATAGAGTCAGGAGGCTGTCCTGGAGGTTACTCCTATGCAAGCTTCACCTAGATATGCCACATGGCCACAGTATGATAAGCCCAAGTCAACAGTAGTCCTGAAAACTCTAAAGAATACCCGGATCCCTATCTGAGACTCTATAAAAGTTTAACTTACTAAGTTGATTCTTCAGAAACTTAAATCCTCCAGAGTGTTCCTATGCTGCTAAGTCCTCAAACCCAGAGGCAATAGCCTCTTCAAGAACATCAACCAGATGCATCCCCTTTTCCCATAATGTCAACACCCCTTTTCAACATGAACAGGTTAGGGTGGTCACTGCCTAGACATCCCTGAAGATTGGGAATGTGATTAAACTAGAGGAAGGGCAGCAACAGACAAGATGGAATTTAACAAAGGATTTTGAATACTGAATCTCTAATTTTCTTTTTCTTAGTTGCTGAAGTATTGGAGTAGCTAGAAGGAAAGGACTGAAATGGTAGCACTGTGACCCATAGCATTCTTTGAAATTTGCTATTTACAATTTTGTTAAATTGTAATTTGAAAGTTTTCATCTTTTTGTATATATGTTATATCTCACAATAAGGAAATAACTGAAAGCATGGTATTGTAACAATAACATTTTTGAAATTTCCTGTATAACTACTTGTTATATTGTACTTTGAAAGTTACTACCTTTTTACATATATGTTATATTTCACAATAAGGAAATAACTGAAACTGAAACTGTAACCCATAATGTTCTTTGAAATTTCCTCTCTAACTACTTGTTAAATTGCACTTGAAGTGTTATTATTTCTAGGAGTATATATTGTATTCCACAATTTAAAAAATATGATTTAAAAAAAAAATTTCCCCAAGGCTGATAAAAAGGAAGAACAGAGTGTAGTGGATGGTGAGGATGTTGAGGCACAAGGAGGCTGAGTCCTTGTCTACAATCACGCAGCTACTGAGAGGCAGCACTGAGGAGTGGGTGCAGAGATTAGAGAGTCATCCCAAGATCACCTGGCCCCAGGACTGGGCAGGGTTACAGGGGAGGCCTGAGCTCATTGAGCCCCACAGTAGTTGCTGGCCTCTTTGGCCTGCTTTTTCCACAGGTTCCCATAGCTGCAGAAACACTTATGGAGCATACAAAGAGAAGTGGTGGCGTCCACAGCCCTCACAGGTCCCATCCCCACCCACGGGTTCTCTGGGATAGTGGTGTTATGCGAATCTTTACCTGCCATTTTTCCAGCCCTTGGGAAACATTGGAGGAATCCAAGTACAGGGTACTGAGTCCAGGCTGTGTGTTACACGGAGGGGTATGCGTTTCTGGAAATCACTGGAAAGAGGTATGGAAGGTTATGCCAGGAATAGGTACCAGCATGTGCAAATGCTTAGAGTTGTGACTGAGCTGCGATCAGGGAACTGCAGATCTCCTTTTGGAGGCAGGCGTCAGACCTGGCATGGGGATACCTGAGAAGGTATGTGTCTCATCTGGTAGTAACGGGAGGTTTGGATCAGCAATGACAGGTAATTGTAACCAGGTCTTAATGGGCTCCATCTGGCTGCAAAGTGGAGGTGAGACTGTGGAGGTGAGGATGAAAAGGTAGAAAGACCAGAGAAGGGACTATTGCCATAGTCCAGGTGAGTGTGGATAGACCAAAGTTCCATGGAGGTAGGAAGTGTGGTCAGATTCAGGATCTGTTAAGTCAGTAGTGGGAGTATTTTCAGTGGGTTGTTTCAGAGAAGTCTGAATGATTGTATTGAGTGACCAATTGAACACACAGGTCTGGAACTCTGGGAAAGGATTCAGAATGAAGAAATCCAAAAGTGGTGGCTACTGCTTGGACCAGGGCTGTGGGTCACATTTAGCAACTGATGTCTTCAGGTCATGATGATAATGCTACCGTTGGACCAGGAATAAGGATGGGTGCTGAGGCTGTATCTTTTGCTTGAGCACCTGTTTGGAGATAATGGGCATCACAAACCCAGATGATGAAGAGAACTGTCCATGAAGGAGTGTGGGCAGGATGATCTGACAGGTGGCCAAGACTACCAAGGAAAGAGTGCACTTGACGTTGGATGCAGAGGCAAAAGAGCAATTGAGGTGAGATAATCCTGAGGTCGGTGCTGCTGCTTATTTACCACTCTCTGTTCTCACTAGAATTTTTTGGTGAGCTTTGGTGGAGTCTGGAGTGTTTTGGCTTTGCTGGTAGATAAGCTGAGAAACAAATGTGGTCACCTGTGAGAGTCACCTTGCCTGGTCAGGTCCAGTGGGACTGGATTTTGATTCAGGGTTTGGTGGAGAAGGTTGTGGCTGCTGAAGGGCAGCTAGTGCAACAGAGAAGTGGAAGAGGGCATTGGGTATCTGAGATCCTCATATGCTTCTGGGTAGCAAATGTTGAAGCAAAGATCAGATGCAGACAGGGGCCTCTAGCTTTTAGCAGCATTCAGGGCTGCCCCTGGCAGTGGGAACCATCAGAGGTCTGGGGTATGGGAACCTGTTTGAATTTGCCAAGCATACTCTTGATGCCATGTGCCGAGTAATATGTGGCAAGTTCAAAGAGATGCCTCTGGTGTGGGACACAAAAGGTGGAGGGGGCTGTGGGAGTATAGACTGTGGGGTCTGAAGTCGCAAGAGAGGTGCAACCTTATGAATCATGTGCATGTGGAGAGGGAGTGTGAACTGATGGGCCATCGGTCCTGTTATTTGGGACTTAAGGGTGAAGGGTGAGCCTAAATTATATTGTGTTGGAGAGGCATGATATGGTGACGCCAGGGAAATTGCCTGGTGGGACAGAGCCCACCTGCCTGTTGTTGCTGAAGTCTGTACACATTGATCAAGGGAAAAGGAAGGACAGGAGACAGGCACACCAAGGACACAAGGGCCTGGTATCTTCTTTGAGGATGAGGGTAAGGAGATGGTTTGTGGGTTCTTTGGGAAAGACTCTTGGTTTCATCTCTCCTCACTGTGGCAGGGCAGTGCAACTTTTGATGATGTGGCTGTGTACTTCTCCTGGGAGGAATGGGGCCTCCTTGATGAGTCTCAGAGATGCCTGTACCATGATGTGATGCTGGAGAACTTTGTTCTTATAACCTCCCTAGGTAAGACACTCACACTCACCTTAGTGACCTAGGCTAGTCTCTGCTTTTCTTCCTTTCCCCAGGGCATACTCAATCCTTCTCACATTGGGACTGGGAGCACAGTTCCCTGGGTAGGGGCTGTCATTGCTAGGGCTGGATTGTTTGCACTGCCCTCTTCTTTCTCCTGCAGCTCCAGCACTGCTTACCCAAAACCTCCTAGGGAAAGATCCAAAGTTGGTGTTGCTGTGCCATCAGCCGCATGGATCTTACCTTGCTTACCCTCTTCCTGGCAGGGTGATTGTATCCGGAGCCATAGCACTTGTGTGCCTCAAGTTAGCCCCTTCCTCTACCGGATGGTTTTTCATTGCTTCCTTTGCTGGGAATTGGAGTCACTAACATGGTCATTACTTACATGGATCATGGGCTGTTCTTGCAAGATCCTACTCCAGTTTTGTTTTTGTGGTGGTTTTCTTTTCTTTGGTCTGTTGTGTGCTGAGTTGCTCTTCATTTAGTGCTGACCAATCACATCTCCTATCTTTCCCTTAGGACTTGCATCATGTAGGTCCCATGATGTTGCTCAGCTGGGAATGGGGAGAGCCTTGGGTGTTTCACAGAATGGACCTGACTCCAGCTCTGGTAAGATGGGCTCAGAGAGGACCTGATCCAGATGAGTAGAGCTGGGGGAAGGCATGATGTTAGGGCTGTTGTCAAATCATACCGGGAAACTTGCCTGTGTACACCAGTGTTTTGGTGTCAGTGCTAGTGGCGACACCTCATTTTTACTTTTTGTCCTTTTTTGATGCTTGGCCAGTTTGTCATTTCTGTTCTGACTTTTGGCCCCTGATCTGCTCCCAATTCTCCTGCCTTATCCCATAATGTCTTCCACTGCATGACTCCTTCTGCAGTGGTCACATACCATGTATCATGAGGTTTTCTCCATTTCTCTCATCCTGAAAATCCCATACAATCATTCCTTCATGTGTCAGACACACATTTGTAACGGGGCTGCCCCCGGTCCCCAAAGACAACATGCTCTTCACTAACATTTCTTTCCTGTCAGGTTTATGGTATGGCAGGGAGAACAAGGAAGCACCTTCTGAGCAGAGTGTTTTAGTGCAAAGAGTGTCACAGGTAAGGACTACAAAACCAGATCCATCAAGCCAGAAGGCTCATCTCTGTGAGATGCGTATCCTTGTCATGAAAGACATTTTCTTGGCTGAGCACCAAGTAACACATCCTGGGCAGAAATGGCATACTTGTGGGACATGTGGAAAACAATTCTGGTTTAGTGCAAATCCTTATGAAGAGCACTGCAGTGAGGAACTCTTCAGCAAGGACATGGACAGGTCCTCCTTTGTGAAGAGCTACACATTCCATGTGTCAGGAAAGTCCTTCACTTGTGGGGAGGTTGGGAAGGATTTCCCAGCCTGCATCGGCCTTCTCCACAATCAGGTCAATCCCACAGGGGCAAAGCCACACAGCGATACTGAGCATGTGAAGGCCTTTCACAGTGGAAAAAGGCTTTACACGTGTCGTGAATACAAAAATGCCTTCAGCTGCAAACGCACACTTGCCCAGCACCAGAGAGTCCACACTGGAGAAAGGCTTTATGAGTACAGTGAATGTGGGAAAGCCTTCAGGTTCAAATGCAAACTTGTCCAGCACCAGCGACTTCACACTGGAGAGAAGCCTTATGAGTGTGGTGAATGTGGGAAGTCATTTAGACAAAGCAGTAGCTTCATTCAACACTGGAGAATTCACACTGGAGCAAGGCCATATGAGTGTGGCGAATGTGGGAAATCCTTTAGCCAAAGCTCCAACCTGATTCAACACCAGAGAATTCACACTGGAGCAAGGCCTTATGTGTGTGGTGAATGTGGGAGGTTATTTAGACAAAGCTCTGGGCTCATTAAACACTGGAGAATTCACATTGGAGCAAGGCCTTATGAGTGTGTTGAATCATTCATACAAGGCTCTACCCTCACTAATCACCGGAGAATTCACACTAGAGCAAGGTCTATGAGTGTGGTAAATGTGGGAAATCACTTAGACTAAGCTCTAGCCTCATTCAACACTGGAGAATTCACACTGGAGCCAGGCCTTATGAGTGTGGCAAATGTGGGAAATCCTTTAGCCAAAGCTTCCAACTCATTCTCCATTGGAGAATTCACACTGGAGAAAGGCTTTTTCAATGCAGTGAATGTGGGAAATCTTCTAGCCAAAATTGCACCCTCATTTGGTACAAAAACTTCATGAACTTTAAGCCTTCAGTTACCAGTTTGCTGTGATTGAGCACCAAAAACTTCACTACTCAGATAGGCTTTATGGTGCAGGGAATGTGGAAAAGCCTTCAGCCAATGATCTAATCTCATTCAGCATCAGAAATTCCAGAAAGGAGAAGGGCCTTAGCCCTGAAAGGGATGTGCTGTCAAGTTCTCAACATAACAGCAATGGAGAGAGTTTGTAAGGGAGCCGGATGACTGAAGTTGAACCTCAGACATCTGAACAGCCACATAGGGAGATTCCCCATGAGTTCCAGGTGTATGAACAACTTTCAGAAGCTGCACTGCATATTCTGATTTGCTCAGGTGCTTGCAGAGTTATGCCACAGCCAGGTCCTGTGGCAGAAGCCATCTTGCCTCTCCACCTAGCAGGTTTCCACAGTGTGCATCAGTCACCCCCACATGCTCAGAGAAGACAGATGGCTATGCTTTCCCATTCCCTGGTAGAAATCATGAATAGTCTCAGTCCTTAGGTGTCATTCCCTGACTTGAAGGGACATGAACCTGACCCAGTTTTTTCCAAAAAGAATCAGATGGGATACAGCTGGTGCTTGTGAAGAAGGCTTACCTTCTTTGTTGCCTTGTTCTTCTCATGTGACACTCCTGATGGGTTTTCTAGCCTCCAAGTCACTGCTTGGGAACTGTCAACTGCACGTAGCTCTGATTTGTACATTAAGAAAGGTCTAATTGAGTCACCCCTTATCTTGGGAGTTGTACTATTGTGTGGGGTGTGTTGAAACAGAATTGGCCTCTGATTGTATGAAAGAGTGAACTCCTTTTGTGGGAGCCTCCATCTTTGTGTATCTCAGAAGGGAGGGTATGATAGCAAGAGTACCTCTCTTACAGTTTTGGCCTAATTTGCATTCTGCCCAAAGCCTTCTAGAAAAGACTACAGGATCCTAATTTGTGGCCAGAATGCCAGCATTTTTTGTGAACCCAGAGGTCACCTGAAGGAGGGTGCAGTTGTGACAACCATCAGGGCTTCTGGGAGAAGCATGAATTGGTCCCCTTATTCCAGGATTTGTCACATTATGCCCAGCACTGTTGAATGGAAGCTGTTCCTGATGTCCTTGCAAAGTAGCCATGTGCACTGATGTCTCAAATTCAGTTGGCTGGTGTCACTACTTAATAAGATTGCAGGGGCCAGGGGGAGCCGTAATTAGTTTGGAAACTGGATTAATAGGGAGTGGAGGGGACTGCAGCAAACTGGAGTGACTGTGCCTCTTCTAAAATGCACCCACAAATGTTCCAGTGACTGTGATTGTGCTAGGTGAATGTGTACAGAAATTCTCAAAACCTTTATAGCTGTATATTTCCTTTAGCTGAGGTCATTGTCATAGTAAATAATCTAAAGGTTTTATATGGATCCCTGTAGTCTGTCTGTTCTGTACATCTCAAGGCCTTTGGTACACAATGAAGAAAATAGGTAGACTGCCTGCCTGTCAAGAAGGTGCCTTTTGTGACCCAGGTGTCATTCCCGTTGATAACAAAATGGTCTTCATCACTCACCAATATCCCTGCCCATGGTGCAGGGCTGCTCTTCCTGGGGCAGGATGATAGAGGCGGTAGAGTCAGTATAGGGTTGCCAAACCTTCTGGTTTTCCAAAACGAGTGGAAGAATTCAGTCTAATTTTAAATCATTGTTTAAAGTTTTATTGAAGTATTATTGACATGCAAAAACTGCACATCCTTAAAGCATATAATTTGACACATTTTGACACGTATAACCCGTGAAACCATTGTAATTAACATATCCATCACCTCCATATTTACCTTCTGTTGTTTTATAATCTCTCTCCCCCTGCACTCCCTGACCTTCCAGGGATCCATTTATTTACTTTCTTTCATGATAGAGTGATTTGCATTTTCTAGAATGTAACTGGAATCCTAAAGTGTTTATACTTGTTTTTTATAGTAATATAATTGTGCTGAGATTCATCAATATTAGATATGTGTGTGGCTTATTCTTTTAATTGGCTATGTGGTGTTTTATGTTTTATGGATATAATTGTTTTGGAATACCTCTTTTTTTTTTTGAATGTACATTGTAATGTCATCATACATTTTTGTTTAATTTGTGTTTTTGGCATATTCTCCTTCACTTTCTTACATCTAGATATTCAGTGATACAATAAATCAAGCTCTGCTTTGTACTATTTTCCATGTTTGCTGGTGTAAAAACTCCCACCTTGGCTAATTTCAAACTGCAAATGTGATATGTGATTTGACATGGTTGGGAAAATTTCCCAATAGCACACCATTATATTCTATTTCCACTGATACATTAGCTTCAAATAATCTCAGGAACCTAGATAATAATGAAACATAGTAAAATGATTCATAAGTGACAAATTTTTAATGTTTTTTAAACAGTTTAATTGACATATAATTGACAAAATAAACTGTACGTGTTTAAAATGTGTACATTTTGATGTTTTATCCATGTTTACACACCTAAAACCACAGTTTTCTCCTGCCCTTTGAAGTTCATCCTTCTCAAAATATAAAGTTTCTGATACAAGAACATATTTTACCTTCTGAAATGGTTGTTTTTAACTATATACAAATGGGGGGGAAAAAAAAAGGTTATGAAGCCCATAAATCCTTCCCCAGTCTTCCATAGTTATTTATCATTTCATGACCTTTCTTGTTTCAACTCTCCCCATGCAAATTTTAAAAATTATTTTTCTTACAATCCCAGACATCATGCCATTTGATGCAGAACCTGTTAAGAATGCATTTCTAAAATGTAAAGGGCATTCAACACTCCAATAACTTAAATGACACAAAATGAAAATATTAAAAATATAAATATCTTGTCTGTTCTGAATTTTATAAATTGTCTCAAAATTATGTGCATTCTTAATGCTAGATTGATTGTAGTAAGGATATAAAATGTATCCTTATGGCTTTTAGTAGGCGTGTCTTGTAAGTCTTAATTTATTGGTATTACTTATTTCTAATTCTTACTATTTACTTGTTGATGTTGCTAAACTACTTTCCGTTAGATTTTGACACATTCTAAATTTGGCTTATTTCATCTCTGACGCTGTTTAACTGGCCACCAGCCACTGCCACCCACCCCCAACCCCATATTTCCTGTATACTAGATACTGATGAGGTGGGTGTTTCAAGACTGGTCTTTGCAGACAGATGTGTTGGTGAAACAGTAAAGAACTTAGTCTCCAGAAAGAGATCTGTCCTTTGTCTTAGCTTTTGAGGGGTAACCTCTACACCCTTGAATTTCTTGATTGATAGGGTGTCACTATTATTCATATTGACCCAAAGACCACGTCAGATAACTTATGCTAACTAGATGACTCAGGGTGGGGCCAGCTACAACAGGTGGTCTTAGGGTATTGGGGTTGGTCACACCAGAAAGACCAACCATGTGCTAGAGCCCTGGGGCTTTGGGCCTGATCTCTGAAAATGGGAATGGGGCTAGAGATTGAATTCAGTCACATGGGTATTGTTGACTCAGTCAATAACACCTACATAATGAAACACTAAGAACTCTGGAGACCAAATACAGGAGAGCTTCCCTGACTGGAAATACACATTGATATGCCAAGGGTATGATGCATCCTGACTCCATGGGGAGAGAACGTGGAAGCTTTGCATTTGGGGACCATTCCAGACCCCCCATGCCTTTTCTTTCAGCTCATCCAAATCATGTTTCATTTTATAATAAAACTGTAATCATAAGTATAACACTTTCTTGAGTTTTGTGAGCAAACTATCAAACCTGAGGGCATGAAGGAAACTCTTGTCACTGCTTGTAACAAACATTTTAGGTATTGCATGTGACAGGTGTAGAATGGTGACACTGGCACAGTCTAGAGACTTAGAGACCCGTATCTTTGGAACTCTGTGTGACAAGTGTGTGATCCTTACCCACTCTGAGCCACAGACTCCTCCTCTGAAGAAACGATAATAACAGTTCCTGTGTGCTGGATTGTTCGGGGGGGGGGGAAAAGAGATCATTTACAAGAAGGCTGGTCAGGATAACTCCATGCGAAAAGATCAGGCTGGGCCTTCAGCATGGGAGGTGCAGTGGGCCCTGGTGGGGAGGGGTCGGAGGCCATCGGAAGGGAGGGGTGGCCTGGAACTCCGGAATCCTGGAGAGGGGTGAAATACGGGGGCAGGGATTGGAAGCCTGGGATGGAATCATGAATCCCCCTCCCACCCTAGGGGCCTGCAGGCCAGTGACATCCCTTCTGTGGGTCTCAGTTTCCTTTCAGAGGATGGGAAGAGCTGAGGCACCCTGGGTGCTGGTGCTGAGTGAGGGTGTCTGTGCGGCCATTGTCCTGAGAGTCACAGTTGTCCCTCAGGTCAGCAAAGGGGGGGGCGTCCTTGTGGAGGAGGGGTCAAGCGCCACTGGGGACGGGATTTGGGCACCCTTGTCACCTTCCTGAGATCCTGCCTCTTCACTGCATGGCAGCGGCAATCGTGTCCCCCCCCCCGGGCCTGGGGACCCCTGGACTCGACCTGTGGGTGATGCTTCCCAGACGATCCCCAGCCGCCCTGCCCTACCTGTCCCCTGATGCTGTGAGAAAGAAATACATCTCAAAAACCTCTAATGAGCTGCAGTCCCTATTTGGTCTTGCATTTCGTGAATTTTGGGATCAGTATTTCCATTTATATAATGGTCTATTTCTCTTAAGTCAGCTAACTGTCTCCCCAGGTTTGGTGGCAGAAACAATTGTTCCTGGTTGCTTTAGAATCCTTTTTTTTTTTTCAATTTTATTGAGATATAATCACATAACATACAGTCATTCCAAGCATACAATCAGTTGTTCACTGTATTGTCATATAGTTGATCACAATCAATCTTTGAACATTTTCATTACTCCAAAAATAAAATAAAAATTAAAATAGAAAAGAACATTCAAAATATCCCATTCCCTTCCTCCCCCCATTGTGCATTTACGTTTTGT